>LR753321.1:1812332-1908489 GCA_902729485.2 Mus minutoides | reverse complement strand
TCAGAATGTCACCTGACCCTCTGGAAAGTCCCAGATAGAGTTCAAATGTGTGTCATGCTTGCTAGCCAATAGATTTAAAAATTAATATGCTTAGCCAATAAGTTTGAACGATAACCTTGCTGATAAAACTTGTGCCCCTAAAAAGTATAAAAACTGCTTGTAATAGCCATTTGGGGTGGCCTTCTCATCACTTGCATCAAGGTACTGATTGAGGGTTGACCCTGATATACCAGAAAATAAACCTCTTGTTTGTGTGTTGAAAAATATAAAAAAGAAAATGCTAATTCAGAATGCTAAAGGGTTATTAGACTTTTCAAACCAAGGTCAGCACCATTAGATGATTGTATTAGAAATATGACTGATATTGGATATCACATTCATGATCCAACTCTGATAGGAGAAATGGCAAAATTTTTAAGCAAAATCAAATGTCAGATGTTTTCATTATGATGAGCAAGGACAATTGAAAAGGTATTGTGGAAAGACATTCCCAAAACCAATGGTTGGAGTTTTGGTGTTGTTGTTTCCCTTGATAGACAAACAGAAGACCCCAGCATTCTGGGGTATGCAGAAGATGTAGCAAAGACTGGCATTGGACTAATAAATGCATATCAACAAAGGACAAGCAAGGTAATTCTTTGCCATTTCAAAATACCATTGGGGACCTCCAGAAGGCCCAGATATCAAATTTGGTTCAATCAACCCCAGTGATCATCAGAGAAACTAATCCATAGAGCAAATAAAATATTTAATGCCTATAATTTAAAACAACACTGCTCTGGGAGTAATCAAAGACAGAACAGCTTCAGTAGATAAAACAATATTCAGAAAAGAACAGAAGCCAAGTGTTTTGGCAAACTGCTATAAATGATCAGAGACCAAGCGAAAGTTACAAATAAATGGCATTGAAATTGAATGTTTAGTAGACACAGGAACACATGTAGCAATAATTTCACCAAAATGTTGACATCCAGATTGGCCTCTTCAAGAGGTAAATATTCAGCTTCTACGGAATGGAACTTTATCTCATGGAAACAAAGTGCAAGATGGGCTGAGTAAAGAGGGCCAGGACAAATAGGAACATTAAAACCATATGTGGCTAATATAGCCATGAATTTATGGGAACATGATTTGTTGCAGTAACAGAGAGGACAGATTAGCATTCGTCCAATCTCAGAAACAAACCATAAAATAAAAAATGCTTCTGAGAAAAATATTAAAAGGTATTATCAAGACAGCCGGGCGGTGGTGGCACATGCTTTTAATCCCAGCACTTGGGAGGCAGAGGCAGGCAGATTTCTGAGTTCGAGGCCAGCCTGGTCTACAGAGTGAGTTCCAGGACAGCCAGGGCTACACAGAGAAACCCTGTCTCGAAAAACCAAAAAAGAAAAAGAAAACAAACAAACAAACAAACAAAACACAAACAATCTAGATTTTCCAAAGCAGGATGCAACAGGTGTTGTTCTTTCAAAGGTACCAATTATCCTTGTCTTAAAATGGTTAACCGAAAAGCCTGTAGGAGTGGGAAACAATGGCTTTCATCATCAGAAAAATTAGTGGTACTAGAAGAGCTGGTACAGGAGCACCTAGCTGCTCAACACATTGAAGAATCTACCACTTCATGGAACTCCCTTTTGTTTGTTATATAAAAGAAATCATGGGAAATGGAGAACATCAACAGACTTAAAAACCATAAATAAGATGATTCTGCCAATGGGTTCTGTGCACCCTGGAATCTCATTGCCTTCTTCATTACTTAAATCATGGCTTTTGATAGTAATTGATTTAAAGGGTTGCTTTTAAACAGTTGCTTTGCATGAGCATGATAGAGAAGGGTCTGCTTTCTCAATACCTACTTATAAAAATTGTTGTGCAATTAAGAGATATCATTGGAAAGTTACCACAAGGGATGTTATACAGTCCTACCTTGTGTAAATATTTTGTGCATAGCCATTAGAAATGATTCATAAATAGTTTTCTCTGTTGCGTGCCCACACGTCTCTGATCAGCAGAAACAGTGGGAAGAAAGGACATGGGGACGCCAAGGCGGGTTCAGAGCAGCTTGCCTTCGCAGCTTCTGCTTTATTCTGCTTCTCTCTCTCTCTCTCTCTCTCTCTCTCTCTCTCAGGTTTCACACAGCTGCAGGAGTTCACTTACTCACTCTGGTCTCTCCTATGCTGGTCTCTCTTACTCTGGTCTCTGGTTTCATCTATGTTGGTCTCTAATGCTGGTCTGGTCTCCTCATCTGGTGTCTCTCTCCTCTGGAGCTGCCCTCAATTTACACTCCCATTCACTCACGTCACCTCGCACCACCCAATCATAGACGTGCAAGGCAACATGCAGGATTGGCTGATAGAATGGTACGTGAGATCTTGCGCTAATCTCTCCAACAAGTTACAAGCGCTGCTTTTATTGCACATGACTGAGACTGGGAGAAACCATCGAGGTCATGGGGCTCAGCATAAAGCCACCTTTGGCCCATGCAGCCACTCCCGCTCCCCACATCTCCCCATTTTGTTTAAATAAGAGCTCCAGGACCACATCTGTTTTAGGTTGTCCCAATTGGAACTCCCTCCTTACCTCCAGGACCGCATCTGCCTTAGGTTGTTCTGGCAAGGGGTTCCTCCTTACCTGTCATCAAGACCCATGCAGCTTTTATTGCACAGGCCTCTTGTCTTAGGTTGGTGGGACCCTTACATCAGAATCTTACCTGTCACTGATTAATGGTCCAGCATAGGTTGCTAGGGTTTCCATCAGAATCTTACCCATCTCTGATTAACGGTCCAGCATATTGAGCCAAATTTTGGGGTGAGCCTCCAGTCTCTATAGCTGCCATCGCTTGTATCAGCACACGTTGGTCTGCCTTAGCTTGCCTTCAGATGCACACCATCCACCAAATCATTCTTCCATACACACACCAATCAAAAGGAATGCCCAACATCCACGAGCCATCTCTGACCACTGCTGTGCAGTCGCCATCTCCACACGGTTGTTGTTCACTGCAATGATGGATGCTCTCAGCTCCTTCATTTTACTGTCAAACTCATGGTTCCAGTTTCTTAACAGCATCTTTCCAATTTCTCAGGAGAGTTGGGCTGCATGAGAAGAATTCTGATACTGCATAGAGTTTATACAAACTCCAAACATATAACTTACACAGGAAAGAAAGACCATTAGATAAGAACATGTTTAACATTATTTTCTATTCTATTACTAACTAAAAGGAAAAAATGGTGGTACCACACACACACACAGGGATAGGCTCAAAACTATATTATCTCTATTACTACAATTTACTTTTAAAGAGGTTTCAAAGATTTAACACACTAGCATCAGCACAAAGAGGTACTGGAAGGGGGAGTGTTTTCACAATCCCCCATAATTCCTGTTCTTCCCCTATTGTCATAGTTATCTATACAAATAGCAGTCCGAATGTCGTCAGCTTCTTCAGGGCAATCTTTCTTCTGTAGCTTATCTTCTTTCCACAGCTCTGTCAGACGTTCAGGCACCCAAATAGGATTCTCCTGATCTTGTGGAAAAACACATACTGCTCCCCTTGTCCATGTTATAACAGGATTAGGGCCCCTCCATTGCCCGGAGAGGACATCTTTCCACTGAACCCTTACAGATTGAAGCGGTTGTGAGGCACAATGCCTTTCAGCGGCACAATGGCCATGGGAGTCCAAATTTTTAAAAATTAAGAATGAAAATAGCTATATTTAATTTATCTTTAAGGGATTTAAATTGCATTCCTATATTCCCCCTTTTTGTTTAAATAAAACATGCTTCAGGGTAGCATTGGCACGTTCCACTATACCCTGACTTTGGGGGTTATAAGGCAAACCATGGCTGATTTCAATGCCCAGGGCATGACAAAAATACATGAATTTTTTGAGACGTATAGGCTGGTCCATTATCTGCTTTTATCTTTTTTGGAATGCCCCAAGAAGAAAAAGCTTGCCAACAATGGGAAATTACATGTTGTGCTTTTTCTCCCAAATGGGCCGAAGCAAAGATCACGCCTGAACAGGTGTCAACGGACACATGCACATATTTAAGAATGCCAAAGTTTGAAACATGGGTCACATCCATTTGCCAAATCATTAAAGGTTTAATGCCTCTAGGATTTACTCCTACGCTTCTCTGAGGTAACAAGGAAACACAGTGTCCACATTTTAAAACGATATCCCTGGCTTGTTCTCGGGAAATTAGAAACTTTAATCTAAAAGAATGGGCATTTACATGAAATTGTCTATGAAATTCCTGGGCTCGTTGCAGTGCAGAGGCCGCGACAAATGCAAAGACTACACATGTATTGGCGTCTGCTATTGAATTGCCCTCTGCTATGGGCCCAGGGAGGCCTGTATGAGCTCTAAAATGAATGACACTAAACGGATGCTTTCTTTCCCAGATACATCTTTGTAGGGTAGACAAAACTCAAACATGGTGGAGGTATGTTTAATCAGGCCCACAGTTTCCAATTGTTGAACTGCTTGTCCTACATATTGACTATCTGATATTAAATTGAAGGGATTTGGGTACTCCAAGAACACCTGTAAAACTGCATTTAATTCCACTACTTGAGCTGATTGATAGGGAAACAAATGAATATTCAGTTCCTTTCCTTCTACATACACTACTCGAACTCCACCTTTTGAGCCATCTGTGAAGATATCCATGGCTCCTGTAATAGGTTCTTTTCTTGTAACCTTAGGAAAAATAATGGGGTTGCACATGACAAATTGCATCCAAGGACTGGAAGGATAATGATTATCAAATTTTCCTACCAGGCTAGTGCATAATATGGCCCATTCATTATTTGTGGCTGCTAAAACTTCAATTTGTTTGGGAGTATAGGGTGTAACTATCACATCTGGCTGCTTGACAAAAGCACCTAAACTCCTTTTTAGTCCTTTCATAATTAATTGCGCCACACTCTCAGGGTACCAAGGTAATACCTTGGCAGGTGGATGATGTAAATAAACCCACCCTAGGGGTCCCATTTGCCACAGGACACCAGTAGGTGATAAATCAGTAGGAAGAATACAAAATAAGATGGGTTGTGAAGGATCAATACAGGCCACCTGAGCCTTGGCCAAACAATCTTCCACCTGTTGTAAACTTTTTTGGCCTTCTTTTGTTAGCTTTCTAGGGGAATTCAAAACTGAATTTCCTTTTAAAATCTCAAATAAAGTTTGCAATATAATATTAGGGATTTTGCAATATGGTCTGATCCAATTAATATCTCCTAACAATTTCTGAAAATCATTTAATGTAGATTTATAATGTAATTTATCTATATGCAATGTCAATTTCAAAGGCTCTATCATACTATCAGATAATCTTGTCCCTAAATAATTCTTTATTTTATCTTTTATACCTTCTCTGGAGCTATGCTCAGGCCCCAGTTTTCTAACTATTGTACCATATGATGATATGTCTCATTAACCACAGTTTCTGTTCTACCACAAATCAATATATCATTCATATAATGGCATATAAGGACATCTGGAAACTGCTGCCTCACAGGTTTTAAGACTTTATCCACATACATTTGGCATAGAGTAGGACTGTTTGCCATGCCTTGTGGCAAAACCACCCATTCATATCAGGCATCAGGACTAGAATGATTAGTGGAAGGTATGTGAATGCAAACTTATCTGTATCCGCTGGATGCAATGGAATAGAGAAAAAGCAATTTTTTAAATCAATAATAAGGGTGGGCCAATTTCTTGGCAAAGCTGATATAACCGGGAGGCCCAATTGTACTGATCTCATAACCTCCATAACTGCATTAACTGATCTCAAGTTGTGCAACAATCTCCATTTATCAGACTTCTTTTTTATTACAAAAATAGGTGTATTCCAAGGGGATGTAGATTCCTTCAAATGGCCTGCATCTAGCTACTCTTTAACTAAGGTGTGGGCTGCTACTAGCTTTTCTTTAGGGAGGGGCCACTGAAGATCCCAGACTGGTTGATTCTGTTTCCATTTGATTGGTATTTGATCAGTCGCCCCTAGGAAAAACCCAGCCCAATTCTCCCTTCATGTTTTGAAACTTATATAGGAGACGTTCGGCCATCCTCATTTTTTCCCAATCCTTTACCTAATTTATAATCCTTTCCTCTCATTATAGTCATGCTTTGTGAGCTATAATTGCCCTTGGAAACAAGTTTAGCTCCCATTTGTTGCATGACATCTCTCCCCAACAAGGATATTGGTATATTTAGGACAAAAGGTGGAAAACTCCCTTGATGGCCTTCCTCATCTTCCCACTTCAGAAAGCTGGCACTGCAGTGTGGATCCTGTGCAAATCCCAAACCTCGCAAGGTTTGAGCTGATGACTGGATAGGCCACACTGAAGGCCAGTCAGCTGCTTTAATAATACTTCTATCTGTCCCTGTATCTAACAAACCCCAAATATTGACTCCTTGAACTTTTAATTTATGCAGAGGTCGTTCTCCAAGATCCATAGAAAACCATACTCCTGTATCTCCGGTAGAACCAAAACCCTTCTTACCTCTTATTATTCCTTTTGTAGGGAATTTAGCATGATGACTAGGGAGTAAAAATATCTGAACTATCCTATCACCAGGGGAAATGGCGGATATTCCTCGAGGGGAGGAAAGCAGAATTTTAACCTTTCCTTCATAATCTGGGTCTATCACCCCAGGATGAACAATCAAACCTTGTAAGGCTGTAGAACTACGTCCCAGCAGAAGCCCCACTGTATTCTCTGGAACGGGTCCTGTAAAATCAGAGTCTACAATTTGAACTCCCATTTCAGGGGTTAGTATGAGTCTGGTGGTGGCACAGACATCCAATCCTGTGCTTCCTGTTGTAGCTCTCCGAGGGGCATTCTCAGACACGGGCGTCTGCCTATTTTCTGTAGACTGGGCCATTCAGTGGGTGTCTACTGGAGTGTTCCATATATTTGAGGGCCCTGGGGCAGAGGGCCCCATGCCCCATTTTTTGGCCTGGCTCTTGAGTGTACTGAAATCAAAGGGTGTCCTTCCACATCCTATCTAGATTTTTATTCCCTTGCCCAATGATTGCCTTTACGGCATCGTGGGCATAATCTTAGAGGTCTGGCTGGCACAGCACCAGCTGTTCCAGATAGATTAGGACAATATTTCTTAGAATGTCCTGGTTGGCCTCATGTAAAACATCCTCCTGTAGTTTCTTTGGCCACAGACTGGCTTCTTTTACCCTTTTGCCCTGCTAATATAGCAGCCGCTAATCCTTCATTGGTAAGGGGGATTGAGACTCCACCACATCTCTGTAAACCTTTAGCCAAACATCCAATGTTTTATTTTTGTAAGGTCTAATAACATCTCAGCATGCCTTATTAGCTTGCTCATAGGCTAGCTGCTTCACGAATGGCATAGCAGCATCCACGTCAGGGAAAACCCTACCTGCAGTTTCCACCATGTGGGCCAGAAAATCTGCAAATTTCTCATCGTTTCCCTCTATCACCTTTGACAATGAAGCTCCTAAATTTCCTGACCCCGACAGCATTTTCCATGCCTTAGTGGCACACTTGTTAATATGCTCATATACCTGTAAAGGATATTCTGTTTGATCGTTAGCAAAATTCCCTGTCCCATTAGCATGTCTATTCCCCAGGCAGGTTGTCCGTTGGCAGCACTTACAGCTGCTTGTTCCAATGCATACTCCAAATAGACTGCCTTCCAATTCAAATAATCTACTTCAGACAACACTGCCTTGCAGGTATTCTGCCAGTCGAATGGAGTCATGCAAAATCTATGTAATCCCTCCACTTGACTGCATCCCATATGTACACACTGATTCTTTTAGTCTTTGAATCACTTTCCAATCAAGGGCTCATGATACCTGTTCCCTTGTTGATCCTGGTACACAGAGAAAGCACCCACCTCCCAGGGTAATTGCTCCCATACTGAGGCATGCCTACTGCACTTTCCTCCTTTATTCACCTTCTGATCTGGAGGGGGTGGTTTGGTAAAAGTGGTATTGACAGTTCAGGAGGTCTTCCCTTTCTGATTTTAATTTTTCTCATTCTATTTATTAACTCATCTTCACTTTCAATAGTGCTATCAGAACTCTCATCAGTATCAGAGCTAGAACTGTCTTCTCTGCTCCTCCTTCTCTCAGTTTTCTCTGTCCCCTCTTGGCCACTGTGCTGAGACACAAGTTACCTGACTTCCTCCTAGGCATCACTTCCCTTCTCTATCTCAATTGCGTACCTCCCAGTTTTATCTCTCAGGCCTGATTTTACTAAGTTCCAAATTGCCAATGTGCTGTGCGGCAGTAGTGTAACTGATCCCACTGCCTGTAAATCGCATCCCAATCTGTCCCAGCTAGAGAGATTCACACAGCCTTCCTCCAAGAACCAAGGGGCTTCATACGTCACGGTTTCTAGAAACTGATTCACTGTATCTGGTTTTAATTTAATTCCACTCCTCTTAAGGAGCTTAATAATTGCATCTTGTATTTTCGATTTTGAGGCGGCCGACCCCATTTTTGTCTTCGTTCCTTTTTACCAGTAAAACCTAACTTTCCCTTCTTAGTCTGCTCTGTCCCAAATAACGGGAACTTTTTCTACTTTGTCCCAATTCTACCAGGAACTTCCTGCTCTGTCCCTTACCGGGAACTTCCTGCTTTAAAAATACTTACTGCGGACCCTTTTGCAGCTTCTTGCGTCTTCTGACTTCTGACAGCAAGGACTCCTCCTGCCTCTGCCTCCTTCAGCAAATCCTACTGGCATGTGCCACCACTACTGGCCTGGAGCGCCCAGCCTCAGCCTTGCCACCTGCACACCTGCGGACCGGGTCTAGCCCCTCCCAAGCTCCAGAAGAGCAGCCTGGTGCTGCAGCACTCACTAGTGCTGGTTCTGTACCATCTCCTGGAGCGCCCAGCCTCGGCTTCGCCAACGTTGCCATCACCGCCGCCTCTGGCCTGCCCTCAGGCAATTTCTGCTGTCAGTGGTTGCAGCTCTTGGTGTCTTCCCTTCGGACCAGCGGCTCCCACTTTCTCTTGCCACTCACGTTCTCAGTCTCGGCACCAGCTGCTGGGTCCCCGTGCAGGCCACCAATTGTCACGTGCCCACATGTCTTTGACTAGCAGAGACAGTGGGAAGAAATGACACAGGGATGCCAAGGCGGGTTCAGAGCAGCTTGCCTTTGCTGCTTCTGCTTTATTCTGCTTCTCTCTCTCTCTCTCTCTCTCTCTCTCTCTCTCTCTCTCTCTCTCTCAGGTTTCACACAGCTGTAGCCATTCACTCACTCACTCTGGTCTCTCCTACGCTGGTCTCTCTCTGCTACACTGGTCTCTCTTATGCTGGTCTCTGGTCTCACCTATGCTGGTCTCTCTAACGCTGGTCTGGTCTCCTCATATGGTCTCTCTCTCCTCTGGGGCTGCCCTCAATTTATACTCCCATTCACTCATGTCGCCTTACACCACCCAATCATAGACAACACGTCCAAGGGAGCATTCAGGATTGGCTAATGTGAGATGTTGTTCTAATCTCTCCAAGGAGTTACAAGTGCTGCTTTTATTGCGCATGACTGAGACTGGGATAAACAAGCGAGGTCACGGGGCTTAGCATAGAGCCAGGGCGCCATCTTTGGCCCATGCGGCTGCTCCCCCTCCCCACATTTCTCACTTTAAAATTTATCATTATGTGGATAATATCTAATTGGCTGGTTCAGATGGAGATACATTTTTAAAATGTTTATTGAAGAAAGATAATTTTGCCTTGCTGGGGATTATAAATTGCTCCTGAAAAAAAAAAGAAAAAGAAAAAGAAGATTCTGTTAATTATCTAGGATATAAGCTTGGTCTACAGAGAATTTGACCACAAAAAAACACAAATCAGGAGGGAACAATTACAAACTCTTTGTGTTTAAATTTTGTTACAATTGGATTAACTACTCAAGAACCAAGTGATTTATTTTAAATTTTACATGGTGATAAGGACTTAAATCATCCATGAAAATTATCAGCTGCAGCTGAGAGAGATTTGTCTCTGGTAGAAAAGATATTACAAGATGCAAATGTGAACCATTTACATCTAAAGCTGGATTGTATTTTGATTATTTTGCCTTCTACTCATTCTTCCATAGACATTCTTATGCAGAGAGATAACATCTTAGAATGGATTTTTTTTTAACATGCAAGCAGAGTAAAAAAACTATAGACCTATGTAGAAATGTTTCTAAATTAGCTCTTAAAAAAATAATAAGTCTTTGTCAATTAGGAGGAATAGACACAGCAAAAATTGTGGAACCTTTTAATAAGGATGAAATTGCTTCATCAAGGGCAGAAAATGAACACATGCAAAGAGCTTCAGTAACTTTGGGAGGGTGGATGGAGAAATTAACAGCAAATATTCCCAAAGCAAGAGACTTATTTCATAACAAAACAAAATAAACACAAACCTGATTTGAATCTCCCTTATATAGTAAAATGGAAAACAATTTCTGGAGCACTTACATTCTATACTGATGCAAATAAAACAAAAAAGGAGGTTTTAAGTCAGGAAAAATAAGTAAAGTGGCTAAAAGCTCTTATTATTCAGTTCAAAAAAATCAGAACTGTAAGCCGTTCTTATGGTATTATTAGATTTTACTGAATCTTATAATAATATATATACTATCAATATGCAGAAATAGTTGTTTGACATATTGAAAACACAGAAATTATTTCAGATGATTCAAAATTAACTTCACTATTTATTCAACTACAAGTAATCAGAAATAGAAATAAACTATTATAAATTGACATATCAGACACCATATAAGTCTACAAGTCCCTCTAACACAAGTTAGTGATGAAATTGAGCAGTTATCAATACAAAATATGCTAGAAATCTCAGAATTTTATAAGAAACACCATGTTAACAGGAAAGGATTGAAAGATTTTTCTATCACCTAAGGAAATTATAAGGCAATATCCTACTTGGTTTTTGTAGAACCAAACTCCATTACTTGCAGGAAATAACCCAAAAGGTACTCAAGAAAATTTGGCAAATGGGTGTGTTTCCTTTTCTAGATTTGGAAACATAAAGTTTGTGTACCGTACCACAGATACATATTCTGGATTTTAATGAGCAACTGCTTTAAGTTCTGAAAATACTGATTCTATAATTGCACATTTATTAAAAGTTATGGCTATTATGGAGATGCCTGTATGAACTGAAACTGAAAATGGTCCACCATAGGGCTTTAGTAAAGTTAAACATCTTTTTGTGTATTACGTCATAAAACATATTACAGGTATACCAACCAGTCTTTCAGAACAAGCATGTAAAGAAAGATTTGATTGTGCATTAAATGGCATGCTTACAAACAGAAGGAATAATGAAGACCCCACCCCCAGAGATAGATCACCCAGGACTTAATATTAACTTTAAATTTTTAAATGCTAATGATAAAAGAACAACAGCTGCAGAGAGGGATCCTGTAGTAAAAGAAAACTGTTGAATTAAATCATCCTGTATACTTTATAGATGTGTTGACCTCAGAATGAAAACTAATGTATTCTTACACCGGGAATGGGGTTTTGTCTTTGTTTCCATAGGAGAAGAAAAGCTGTGGATACCATCAACATTGATAATGATTAGCTTTGAACAGGGGAGACCTCCTGAGTAAGAAGAGGCACTATTTCATAAGACAGTGTGGTCATTCAGTCCCAACTAACTTATAAAGACTAACAAATGCCTTTCATTCTGTCAGCCATGAGAAAATAAAACTAAAAGGTAATAATATTTTCAATTGATAATTTACCAAACATGCATTTGTCTTACTGGCATGAAATTCTTTTGAGTTTTCTTCTTAAAGAAAAAGTATATTTTTGTTGTTTGATACTAAAAACACAGTTAAGATGTTTTAAATGCCTTAAGTAATTTCAAAGGGTACTACAGTTCAAACAGCTTTTCTAAATCTTTAAAAGTTGGGGTGAATTACAGCTAAGATAAAATATTTGAGCAGGGTGATGATAGCTCATGACAGTAGAGATGGGTGGTTCTCTGTAAGTTAGTTTTATAAATTTTAGAGTTACAGTGAACAAGGTGGTTGTAGTATATACCTTTAATCCCATCTGCCAGAAACTAAACTTAGATACAGTTCCTAACTGGTAACAGATTATTATAAAATTATTAATTATTATTATTATTATTATTATTATTATTATTGTAAAATCACCTACCATATTACAGCACCCCTCAGCATTGTTACTAGTAAGACAGCTAATTTCCAATGGGGACAAGAACAAAAATCCAGCTTTTATGACTGTTTGTAAGCTCATCTCTGTGCATGCAACCCTGACTGATATTGAACTAAATGATATCCTAATTAATTGTGGATATTGTATGTATTGGTGAATTGACAACTGAGGAGTCTTCATAAAGCAAAAAGGAGTCCACCAATACTTGCCTATTGGCTTCTATTGAAAACGACTTCCATATACAGAGAATAAATATTCTTTCTTAAGAAACATCCCTGGACCTTTTACTTGGCATGGACAACCTTATTCTCAATCATTGCCAATAACCCTATCGTCATAAGGCCAATCCTTGCTGAGCTCTGCCCTGCAGCATAGCTGTAGTCATTTTTTTCCTTGTCTGTTATTTATTTCATATTGTTGCTGTAATATGCCTTCCAGTCATTGTCACAGAAAAATAACTTGAGTCAGAGAAAGTCAGGCTGTGGATCACATCCTGTAGTGGCTATTCCTGGTTGTCAACTTGACTATATTTGGAATGAGCTACAATCCAGATTTGGAAGGCTCACCAGTGACCCTAACCTGGAGACTTGGATATAGAAGTCTCTGATCTGGATCTTGGTATGGAGGTCTTGATAGCATACCGGCTATGGATTCCAGAAGATTAAGACAGAGAGTTCTCCGAGCTCAAGGNTGCCTCCATGAGATCTAGCTGTGAGGCATTTTCTCAATTAGTGATCAAGGGCCCCTTGTGGGTGGGACCATCTCTGGGCTGGCAGTCTTGGGTTCTATAAGAGAGCAGGCTGAGCAAGCCAAGGGAAGCAAGCCAGTAAAGAACATCCCTCCATGGCTTCTGCATCAGCTCCTGCTTGAGTTCCAGTCCTGTCTTCCTTTGATGAACAGCAGTATGGAAATGTAAGCCGAATAAACCCTTTCCTCCCCAATTTGCTTCTTGGTCATGATGTTTGTGCAGGAATAGAAACCCTGACTAAGACACATCCCCTATTATGTTATACTAGAGGTCTCTTATTCTTACAAAAAAAAAAAAAAAAACCCACAAAGCTTTATGTTAAAGGTCAATATGGACTATTATGTCTAAAATGCCTAGAATCAGAATTGACCACCGTGAAACACTTCCTCCACCTGCATATAGTCCTGCCCTGAGACTGGTACTCCAATTAGACATCTAAGTCCTTTTTGTGGTCATGAACATTCCATTTTGGGGTGTGCATTCAATAAATTATTTTTGCTTAACTGAGATCAGTGTTTGTTTGGTTTGTGTGATGATTTCTGAACCCCAACATCCTTACTATTAAGGCTCCCTCCTTTTAACATAATGTGGCCATTTTGTATTCAGTCTCCACTTTGTTCATAAGGTGAAATTAAGTTCAGGCACTCAGAGTCCACTCACCAGAAGTAATTATCCATAGCTGACATGTAAAAATTCACCTAAAAGGACATAATGCTGTTGTAATACTCGTGCTCTGTTATCTCAATACTCTGAAAATCCCCTGTCCTTCCTCCTTATCTCACTCAGGACCGATAAGCTTAAAGCTTAGATGGTACTACTTTGTCTAGTTAGCTAAACATAGTACTGTCTCCACCCTTTTCCTTCTGAACCTTTTTTTTTCTATAAAAAGCTTGTCCCAAGAACAAACTGCCACCACAATTAGACTCCATCAGAGACCTTTTCTGTGGTTCTGATCAGTCTTGAAGTGTGAGTTCAATAAACTATTCTTGCTTAACTGTGATCAGTGTTCATATGGTTTGTGTGTCGATTCTTGAACCCCAACACTTACAATGATAGATTGGATCTGTCCAAAGGCAGTCTCCTAATCAGGGAAGAAAAGGTACTACAGAGGAACTAGTACCTATCTCAACTCCTTTATGACCAGGATGTGTTTAAAAAAAGGGGGGGAGGGGTCTGTGCCTCCCCAAACTAAGGAAGGTTTACTGATGATTCACCAACCACTGATGAAACCAAAACTAATGGGCAGACTATAGACCTGAGGATGAAATGGCCAATACTGAGAAAGAAACCACAAAATCAGCACAGCATGATGGCTATGAGACACACAAGTAGGAAAAAAAATGTGTGTGTGTGTGTGTGTGTGTGTGTGTGTGTGTGTGTGTTTAATCTTCTCCGATTCTCAGTGCACGTACAATGTATAGCTATAAGGTCATCAAAATGGAAAACTACTAACTAGCAGATAATTGAGCAAAAAAAATTTGGTCATGGGAGGCATGAACAGAAATTCCAAAAGTTAGCAAAGCCTTCAAATTTTCAAAGATCATGCAGGTAATACAAACACAATGTCTGAAAACAAAGAAATTGATCTGTTTAACCATAGTTCAAGTTAATTCTGATCTTATGACCCCGACCACTCTACCGAGTCGCCCAATCTCGTGGGCTGACGAGAAGGTTTCCAGTACTCAAGTTTAGGGTCGTTGGTGTGCCACCGAATGTTGGTGGACATTGTTCTAGACTGTGGGAGGAGACCATGCAGACTTCAGTCGATGTCGCATGAATACAAGAATAATAAGAAATGAATCCTTGGACTGGAGAGACCAACCGGAGCGAGCAAGGCTTTCAGGAGTGGGGCCAACCAGAGCAAGCGGAGCCGATCTGAGTGGGCCGGCTGGAACAAGCGGGGGCGTACGGGGGCTGTACGGGGGTGGCTGGGAGCAAGTGGGGCTGGCCGGAGCGAGCGGAGCCAGACTAAAAAGAAGACCAAGAGAGCAATCTGTCATGTCCAGGGTAGGAAGGAACTTTTAAAGGATTGGCAGCTGGTGGTGATGTAGCTGTTGAGTCACTGAGTCCCTGAAGGCAAGCTTGGGCAAATGGCTGATTTCTAACAACTGAGAATATAAGGAGCAAAGTTCACCATTTTATACAAAGCAAACCAGTCTCAGATTTAGTCAGTTTAAAATGTTAGGTTTCTACATGGGAACTCCAAGCAAATTATTAACTCAATGATTCTAATGCCTTTTTATATATAAACATATTTCTCAGTTTCAGAGGTAATATAATTTATTTCCAGAAAAGTAAAACAAATGTCCTAATTCATTTATGATTTTATTTATAATGTTATGAATCATTCACAATCTGCACTTTCAGGAAAAATGACAATGATTTGCAACTATGCTTTTCAGTTATGCATAAAATATGACCACAAATATTTGCTTTTATAATGTTACATATATAAGAACACAAACAACACCAAAAAATCAACAACATGATGACCACAAGTAACACACATAATTCAATAACTACTTTAAATATCAATGGCCTCAATTCTCTAATCAAAGGATACAGGTTTACTAAATGGATAAAGAAACAAAGCCAACCTACCAGTTGTCTACAAGAAACACATTTTATTTTTAAAAATATGTGCTGACTTAGAATCAAACGGGAACAGAAAGCAAGCAGGTGCTGCTATTCTAGTAGATGAAAAATAAACTAAATATAAACAGGAGAAATAAAAAGTATTCTTTGCTCTAATCAGGGAAACAGTTAACCAAGAGGGCATTACAATCTCAAATGTAGATAAAGATAAAGATATAGATAGATATCAAACTTTTGGGTTCGCAATATCATTCAAAATAAACTATAACTGGACCTAAAAATATAGATTAAATTAGTTCACTAGTGGATGATTTTACTGTCTCATTTTCTCCAATACACAGTTAATTAGACAAAAAAAATAGAAAGCCAAAATTTTCATACATCAAATAGACTTAACATATTTATAGAAATTGCACCCAAATATCAGAGAATAAACATTCTACTCAGTAACCCATGGAATCCTTTCTAAAATAAATCATAACCTGGGACACCAAACAAATCATTGTAAATTCAGAAAGATTGAAATGACTCTCTGTTTCTTAACTCGTCACAATGCAATAATATTCACAGTAGGCAACAGACATATTTCTTGTAAATACACAATTTACTAGAAATTTACAATGGAAATTTATATCTCTAAGTGTCTACAAGAAAAAAATCAAGAAGGATCACAAATAAATGGCTTAGTGATACAACTCAAAACATGGAACACAAGAACAACCAATAGAAAATACTAACTAATAAAAATTCAGGGCAGACATCAGTAAAATGAAAAAGAGAAAGGGTGTGAGAAATAAAAATCAATGAATCTGAGAACTAGGGTAACCAGACTTTCTGGCTGCTTTATTGAGTTCTTTAATCTCTACTTCCTTTCTCCACCTCAATCCCTTCCAACTCCCCAAATCTAAGTGGACAAGAAAGAATGTTAGAGGGGAAAGGGATATCGATCCCACTAGACTGCATCCTGGTGATTAGGAGCATCAGGTGCCTAGGGTCAAGTCCAATCTTCCTCATCAGGATGTCTCCATCCAGCAATTCAGCAAACCAACAAACAGCAAAGGCAACAGCAGTGACCAGCAGCAGCAGGAACAGTAGTAACAGAGGGCAGAGCTACAGGCTGAACAGCAGCCTCCATGGGGCTCTAGCATTTATATCATCTCAAGAAAACCCAGAATTCCAAATGAACCCTATATGCATTTGGCAGAAATCATGCCCCTGCTAGAGCACAAGACAGTTATAATTAGTGGTTGTGGACAATCTGAAGCATCTCCTTAATCCATACCTGGAATTAAAATAAAAACCAGCAAATAACGTAATTGGGTCTTTTAAGAAATAAAAAATTCAAAAGCCCATATATGATACTACCTGACATAGTGGGGGAGTATTTAAAACACATTGTATATCTGTGTACCTTACCTAACAATCGATTTGCTTAAAAAAATTATCAGTGTTTTAGAAGAAAAATTATTTTATCAGTAACTTTATTTTAAATTTTTCAAAATAGCAAAAACTCTTTGAAGTTAAACATTAAGGAAATGCTGGTTTCAAGCACAGTGAGAAAAATTATCAATGATATTTCCGTGACATTTGTAGAACATGATTTTAATATTTTCAGTTGTTAATAGTCAACAAACAGCTGAACTCTTCCTTCCATCTTTGATTCACAGTTTTTGCTAGCTGGACCTACTCCATGTCAAGAACAAATTAGGCAACTGGTGATCAATTGTTCTGGACTATAGGTGTTCGGTTGTTCTGAGCACTCTTCTCCCAGTTTCAGTACATTTCCCAGTTTGGTTCTAAATATGAAAGCCATTACTCCACAGAGCTGCCTCACAGCTTCCTTGACTTGATACTAATAGAATTGGAAGTTGTTTCTCTGTTGATTTCTACAATACAAGGTATCTTGTTTTCTTGCTTGCAGTAAGGAAAAACACTAGAAAATAGGTGTGTCAGAAGTGACTGGAAATGTGAAACAGAATGATAGAAGATTACTTCTGTCCTCCTACAAGGATGCCTCTAGCAATTTCCAATAAATGTTGAAATTGAGATAAGTAGACTTTCCCACATAATATAGACAACTATGGGAGATTTATATGCATGTAAAATATAAAATCTGGGAGATCTCTGACTTTATGTAAGATTCTATGAACTATTGACTCCTGTATTGATAAAGATGACACTATAACATGATGTAAAGTGGAGAACTTAGTAGCCTAGAAGCAAGTCGAGAGTCTACAATCTTCCTTAGACCCTTCAACTGTGTGACATTGGAAAGGTTAGCTGAACTTACCTCTTGCGTACCTGTGAAGAGTATGACAGAACTTTGTTGTTTTGAAGTAATCAAAGTAGTAAAAAGGGCAAGAGAGAGCAATGCGTCCTTCTAAAGTTTCATCTTGATGAATCCCCTCCCTCCAAAGAAAGGCAGGCTGGTGTTGGGAGAGGAATGTGAAAACAACTATCCTTTCATTGTAATTTTATTAAGGAAGGACGTTTTTTAAATTATTAAATAATTTTAAAATTATTAAATAATTTTAAAATTATTATTTAAATAATTTTATTATAAATAAAATTGTTATTATTATGGACATGCATGTATTTAATTTTCTGCTCTACCACTAAGAAATAAATTCTCAAGCCATGACCCAAATATAAAGAAAAGACAATAATTTAAAATGCTACCTTAGAAAGATAGATGTCTGTAAAGAATGAACTCTTCCTTTGAGTGATGACAGATACAGCAAAAGCCTCTTACATAAAGATGGCGAGTCACCTTTCTAAATGCAAATCTAAAGACTATAAAATTTCCCAGCTCCAGTTTGTTTAGTGACACGGAGTAAAGCACTGTGTTCCAAAGATTTCAAGAACCAGTTCAAGTCCTCTGGTGGGACCCCAACTAAAAATCAAAAGCATTTCTCAGGCCTGAAGAACTTAAAACGCTTCCCAGGCCTGCTTCCCAGATCCCTAGGAATAGAGACAGCAAAAAAGCCCTTTGTTCTCCAAAGTCAGCAGGAAGTTCTCCTACCTGACAGCCTGAGATAACCATGGGATGACCCAACCAGGTGAATCCCCCACCTAAGAGACTAAGAGTGTTTACCAAAGACTGTCTGGGGACAGAGGACAGGTGTGTCAAGGGGTAACTGACTGCCACTCTGGGAGACGTCCCAGGAAGCCTGAGAGAGCTCCAGGGACGCCTGGAAATTTCCCACCTGGGTGCCTAGTTGGAACCTGAATCCCTCCTGGGGAGGAGAGATTTTGTGCCAAATCAGCCTTCTGCTTCTGTTACTTGGTGTTGGAAGACTCGCAGAAGGCGGGTCTTGGTCACATTCTCGCTAATTTCTTTGTGTGTCTTATTTATCTCTCTATATATGACTCTGACGATGGAACAGACTATTAGCACTCCCCTTGGACTGACTCTAGACCATTGGACTGAAATTAAGACTAGGGCTCACAATCTGTCTGTAGATGTAAGAAAGGAATCTTGGAGAACTTTCTGCTCTTCGGAATGGCCAACTTTTGATGGTTGCCACCAGAGGGCACTCTTGATTTAATTGTGATCTCTGCTGTTAAAGATACTGTTTTGCAGAAGAGACCTGGGTCTCACCCCGACCAAGCACCCTACATTCCGGTCTGGGAAAACCTAGCGCAGGAACCCCCCACACACACACACACCATCCTGGTTGAAACCTTTGATTCAGAAGAATAAGCCGGGCTCCCGAGTCCTAGCTCTCCATGACTCAGAGGAAAAAACTAAGGCAAAAACTGCCGGGCCCGAACCGCAACCCTCAGCTCCTCCTAAGATCTATCCAGAGATAGAGGAACCTCCAGAATGGCTTAACATCCCACTCCCATACCCACAACTGACACCCCCTCAGATCCCTCCACAAGGTGCCGTTGGTAGAGCAGCAGAGGGACCAGCTGCTGGAACCCTAAGCCAATGAGCTCAGAGCCAAGAGGGACAAGACTCAACTACCTCGCTACCTCTACATACTTACAGCGCCCCCACCAGCGGACCCCGGACAGCTGCAGCCCCTTCAGTACAAGCCTTTTTCCTCCTCTGATCTCTATAATTAGAAGGCAAATCACGCCCTCCTTCTCTGAAAACCCCTCTAGCCTTACTAATCTAGTGGAATCTCATGTTCTCTCATCAGCCCACTTGGGATGATTGTCAGCAGCTTTTACAGGTTCTTTTCACCACAGAGGATTCTGCTGGAGGCACGAAAGAACGTGCCAGGGGCCAATTGGACAACCGACACAACTCCAGCATGAAATAGATGCAGGCTTCCCTCTGACACATCCTGACTGGGACCCTAACAAGCCTGAAGGTAGGGAGTGGCTGACAACTTTCCTACAGGCTCTGGTAGCAGGTCTGAGAGGGGTTGGCAGATGTCCCATCAATTTGGCCAAGGTAAGAGAAATCCTACAAGGGGAAAAGGAGCCCTGAGTTGTGTTTTTAGAGTGCCTTTTAGAAGCATACAGGCGCTACACTCCCTTTGACCCTACATCAGAGGGCCAGCAGGCGGCAATTGCCATGGCTTTAACTGGGCAGTCTGCTTCTGACATTAGAAGGAGGTTACAATGTCTAGAAGGTCTGCAAACACTGTCTTTACAGGATCTGGTTAAAGAAGCAGAGAAAGTGTACCATAAGAGAGAGACTGAGGAAGAAAAAAGAGAAAGAGAGAAGAAGGAGGCTGAGGCAAGAGAAAATAGACGAGATAGAAGGCAGGAAAGAAATTTAACTAGAATTTTGGCTGCATTTGCAGGTGATAAGGAAGTTTATAGAAAAGGTGGAGGAAATAGACAGACAGGGTACCTGGGCAACACAGGGCCAAGAAGACCTCAGAATTCTGGAGGACCTACAAGACCACCTCTAGATAAGGATCAATGTGAATACTGTAAAGAAAAGGGACACTGGGCAAGAGACTGCCCCAAGAAAAAGTCAAACACCAGACCTCTCAAGGTCCTCATTCTAGAGGATGATGACAAGGGGAGACGGGGCTCAGATCCCCTCCCCAAGCCTAGGGTAACCCTAATTGTGGAGGGGACCCCCATGGATTTCCTTGTTGATACCGGAGCAGAGTTTTCAGTCCTGAAAGAGCTACTAGGGAAATTGAGGAACAAGAAAACCGGGGCTACTGGTCACAAACCATACTCTTGGACCACTGATAGGAAAGTTGACCTAGGAAGAAGCCAAGTAACCCATTCCTTCCTTGTCATCCCTGAATGCCCCACCCCATTATCAGGAAGAGACTTACTATCAAAATTAAAAGCCCAAATAAGCTTCTCCTCGGAAGGAACCACAGTCACTTGGCAAGCCACTACCTCTATAATTTTATCATTATAAGAAGAATACAGATTACATGAGCCTCCAGCCCCATCGAGAAAAGTACTGGAAGGGACCTGGTTAGAGAGATATCCTCAAGCTTGGGCAGAGACTGGGGGCATGGGAGAGGCAAAAAGGGTGCCCCCCCCATCATTGTGATTCTGAAAACTGGTGCAACTCCTTTCAGGGTATGACAATAGCCCATGAGCAAAGAGGCCCAAGAGGGCATCAGACCTCAAATTCAAAGGCTCTTGAAACTAGCTGTTCTGGTCCCTTTTCAGTCTTCCTGGAACACTCCATTGCTACCAGTTAAAAAGCCAGGCACTAATGATTATCAGCCAGTGCAAGACCTAAGAGAAGTTAACAAAAGAGTACAAAATATTCATCCTACTATTCCTAACCCCTACAACCTGCTCAGTTCTCTCCCCCGTGACAGACAATGGTATACAGTACTGGACTTGAAGGATGCATTCTTCTGCCTAAAACTGCATCCCATAAGTCAGGTAGTCTTTGCTTTCAAGGGGAGAAACCCAGATTCGGTACAAGCTGGACAGCTAACTTGGACACGTTTGCTTCAAGGATTCAAGAACTCTCCTACTCTCTTTGATGAGGCCCTTCACAGCAACATGGCGCCATTTAGGTCAGAGAACTCCCAAATTTCTCTCCTTCAGTATATAGATGACCTGCTTCTTGCTGCCACCACAGAGCAAGAGTGCAGACTTGGAACCAAGAAATTACTGGCAGAATTGAGCGAGTTGGGATACAAGGCATCCACAAGGAAAGCCCAGATTTGCCAGACAGAAGTAACCTATTTGGGTTATACTCTCAGGGGAGGGAATCGATGGCAGGCAGAAGCTCGGAAAAAGACTGTGAGTCAAATCCCTACCCCAACAAACCCGAAACAGGTGAGAGAGTTACTGGGTATGGCTGGGTTTTGTAGGCTCTGGATCCCAAGCTTTGCCACCCTGGCAGCCCCACTCTACCCCCTCACTAAAGAGACTGGGACTTTCTCATGGACCCCCGATCATGGGCCTTTGAAGAGATCAAAAAGGCCTTGCTCAGTGCACCAGCCCTAGCCCTGCCGGACCTGACCAAGCCCTTCACTCTTTATGTAGATGAAAAAGCAGGGATAGCGACAGTGGTCCTAACCCAAGCTCTGGGGCCATGGAAACGACCTGTGGCCTACTTGTCAATAAATAAATAAATAAATAATAAATAAATAAATAAATAAATAAATAAATAAATAAATAAATAGATCCAGTAGCCAGTGGATGGCCATCTTGCCTAAAAGCCATCGCTGCTGTGGCACTACTTCTCAAAGATGCTGACAAACTGACTCTGGGTCAACAAACTATAGTAGTAGCCCCCTATGCCTTAGAAAGCATCGTTAGACAACCGCCTGACCACTGGGTGACTAATGCTCACATGACCCATTATCAGAGCCTCTTACTGACTGAGAGAGTGCAGTTTGCACCCCCTGCTGTCCCGAATCCTGCCACCTTACTACCAGAGACCAACAACTCCCTACCAGTGCACCAGTCTATGGACATCCTGGCAGAAGAAACTGGAACTAGGAAAGATCTCACTGACCATCCATGGCCAGGTTGCCCCAACTGGTACATGGATGGTAGCAGCTTTATGGTTGAAAGTAAGCTAAAAGCAGGGGCAGCAGTGGTCAACAGAAAACAAACCATCTGGGCCAGCAGCTTGTCTGAGCGGAGGTCAGCCCAAAAAGCAGAACTGATCGCACTCACCCAAGCCTTACGACTGGCAGAAAGAAAGAATATCAACATCTACACAGACAGCAGGTATGTTTTTGCCACCGCTCACGTACATTGGGCAATCTATAAGCAAAGGGGGCTACTCACATCTGCTGGGAAAGATATTAAAAATAAAGAAGAAATCTTGAGCCAATTAGAAGCCATACACTTGCCAAAACAAAACAAAAAACAAACAAACAAAAAAAAAAAACTGATCATCATACACTTCCTCGGTCACCAAAAAGGCCAAGATGCCATAGCAAAGGGAAATCAGATGGCTGACCTAGCCGCCAAACAAGCGGCTCAAGGAGCTATGATTCTTGTGGCTAAAGAGAAAAACAAGGAACCTAAGGACCATTATGAACTCAGAAATGCAGGCTTTAACTACACTCCAGAGGATCAGGAACTGATAAACTAACTACCTGAGATATCTGGGTATTCTCCCCATGGAGTGGCTAAGACCCAAGATGGTCGCTCAGTCTTGCCCACCAAGGAAGGGCAACAACATGTAGCTAATATACACTGGCTCACTCACCTGGGAACTAAGAAGTTCAAGGAAATTGCTAGGAGCTCGAACTACTACGTTATAAAACTGTCTGACGTTGCCCAGAATATTGTTGATAAATGCAAAGCCTGTGCCCTCACCAATGCCGGGCACCACAAGAATGCCCCTGCAAAGCAGCTAAGAGGCAACTGGCTAGGGGCCTACTGGGAAGTAGATTTTACTGAAGTTAAACCAGCCAAATATGGTAATAAATAGACACTTTTTCAGGGTGGGCCGAAGCCTTCACTACTAAGAAGGAGACTGCCAATGTTGTGGCAAAGAAGATATTAGAGGAAATCTTCCTAAGATTCGGCATCCCTAAGGTAATTTCATCAGACAATGGCCCCGCCTTCATTGCCCATGTAAGACAGGGATTGGCCAATCAACTGGGTATTGATTGGAAATTACATTGTACATATAGACCCAGAGTTCAGGACATGTAGAGAGGATGAATAGAACATTAAAAGAGACCTTAACTAAATTGGCTTTAGAGACCGGCAGGAAAGATTAGACAACTCTCCTACTTTGTTCTGAGTATGGACACCCCAGGGAAATTTAAACTCACAGCCTTTGAACTCCTCCATGGGGGACCGCCCCCCTAACAGAGGCAGGGGGAATGCTTGACCCTGATGTCCCTTTTTTCCCAACCCCTGCTAGCTCGCTTGAATGCCCTAGAACTGGTCAGAAAAGACGCCTGGGAATTGCTGAAGAAAATGCCAGACATGTACATGGTACAGATACATATATGTAGACAAAACAGTAATAAATATAAAGTAAAATAAATGAATCAAAAAGAAAAGAAAGAAAGAAAGAAAGAAAGAAAGAAAGAAAGAAAGAAAGAAAGAAAGAAAGAAAGAAAGAAAGAAAGAAAATGTATAAACCAGGAACCACCACGGTGCTACATAAATTTCAAATAGGGCATCCTGTCCTCATCCGGCGCCACCTATCTGGCAACCTTGAACCAAGATGGAAAGGACCCTACCTGGTGCTTCTGACAAGCCCCACCTCTGTCAAAGTTGACAGAATCCCAGCCTGTATCCACATGTCCCACGTAAAAGCAGCCCCTCCCACAACCCAAGATAACTCCTGAAAGTTGGAGCAAACAAATGATCCCCACCTCCTTTTTTTTTTTAATGATTTATTCGAGACAGGGTTTCTCTGTATAGCCTTGGCTGTCCTGGAACTCACTCTGTAGACCAGGTTGGCCTCAAACTCAGAAATCTGCCTGCCTCTGCCTCCCGGGTGCTGGGATTAAAGGCATGCGCAGATGATCCTCTTAAGCTGTGCTTTTTCCGCTTGCACCTCACTGACAGCTAAGAACCCCCATCAGCCTATGACTCTTGCCTGGCAGGTACAATCACAAACTGGGGACATTGTTTGGTCTACCATCAAGTTTGCCCCCCTAGGAACTTGGTGGACCGCTTTGTTTCCTGAGATCTGTGCCCTGATAGCAGGATTAGACTTTTGGGACATTCCTGCGCTGAACTCATGAGGAAATACCCTCGGAGGAAGTGCATTTACAGAAGCAGTCTCTTCACCAAGGAGAAGTTCCCCAGGGCCAGCACATAGCCCACCACCCTGGGTATAAAGATAGAGCCTCACAGGAAAAACCACGACGGACCTCCTTTTATGTTTGTCCCAGAGAAGGCAGATCTAGGTCAGAAGTACATAGGTGTGGGGGACTAGAACACGTTTTTTTTCTTTTTTTTTTTCCCCATTTTTATTAGATCTTTTCTTCATTTACATTTCAAATGTTATCCCAAAAGTCCCCTATACCCTCCCCCATCCCCCGCCCTGCTCCCCTACCCACCCACTTGTTCCTTTTGATCATTGAGAAGACATTGAGAAGATACAGGGAAGACTCAGAATCCTTAAGGTTCTTACCTAAGTAAAGGAATCACTGGAACCAATCAGGGTTGAGATCAGCGTGGGTTACCCAGCAGTGTACGTGGGAAAGCCAGGCCCTGCGGGAGCTTCAGCTCAGATCCTGACTGTAGTGCTCTCCTTTCTCACCCTGGCAGCACTTGGAGGAGAGAAGCATGGCTGTGAATCAGACATGATACGTGCTCCCACAGGAGAGAGATTGCTACTGGAGTTCTTTGTCTCTCCTGGACAGACCTGCTCCGGTTTTCACTATTTGATTCTTTATTCATTAAAGCTCTCCACGTTCACCACATTGGAATTGGTAGCACAGAATCATGTGGTGTGGCATTTGGGGCTTTTGGTAATGACATTAAAGATTGGGTCCTATAGGAGATATGGAATACCCATATCAACTCCCACAGTAAACTATACCTATAATCTATCTATATCCCAAGACAATCAAATATATCATGATACCATTAGAAAGGAATTTTATGTGTGCAGAACGTGGAGTAGCTTAAATCTCCATCAGCAGGGGAGGGTCTAATTGACATGTGGTATACTTGTAAACAAATGCAACATTACTAAGCAATCATTGGGATGCACTGTAGGAGCTTTCAGTCACATTAGTGGATGTCAGAGATAAACTGCACAATGGAAGCTAGGCACAAATGAAATATAAGTGATACTTTTTGATAGTTCTTTAAAATGTTACTACTTATCTATTTTTGTTCATTACTTTATTTGTTCACTTTACACACTGATTGCATATCACCCACTTCCCCCAGTCTCCCCTCATTTAGTGCATACCCCTATCTCCTCCCCTTTTCCCATGAGAAAGCAGCAGCCCCCTCGTGTATATTAACTCACACTGTCACATGAAGTCACTGCAGACCTAAATGTATCCTCTCCCACTGAGGCTAGACAAAGTGGCTCAATTAGGGGACCAAGATCCACAGGTAGGCAACAGTCAGGAACAGTCTCTGCTACAATTGTTGGGGAACCTGCATGAAGACCAAGCTGCACATCTGCTACAAATGTGTAGGCACAGTCTAGATTCCAGCCAGACTTGCTCTCTGATTGGTGGTTCAGGCTCTGGAAGCCACTAAGGTTTTAGGTCAGTTGACTCTGTTGATCTTCTTATATAGGCCCTATCCTCTCTGGGTCTCTCAGTCCTCCCCACAACTTTTCCACAAGACGCCCTGAGCTCCAAGCTGGATGGAGCATCTCAGATGACAGCTCTATTAGGCTCCTGTCTGCAAGCATAACAGAGTATCATGAATAGTGTCAGGGATTCGTGCTTGCCCATGGGATGAGTCTCAACCTAGGCCAGACATAGGTTGGATATTCCCTCAGTCTCTGCTCTAGCTCTGTTCCTGCACTTCTTGTAGGCAAGACAAATTTGAGGTCGACTTTTTTTAGGGGGTGGGGTGGGTTGAAGTATTTTTAAGTGAATAGGTATTTTGCCTGTGTCTGTTAACCACATGCATGTAGTACTTATGGAAGCCAGAAGAGGACATCAGGTCCCTGTATAATAGAATTTTGTGAGCTGCAAAGAAGTTTCTGGTATTTGGAAGCTTAGACCACTAGAAAAGAAAGATAATGCTCTTAAAAGCCAAGCAATCTCTTCTGTCAGCTCATATACTACCTAGTAAACAACTTCTTCAGACTCCAATTTGATATACATTAATTCTAGAATATTGGAAAGCATACAGAAAAGTTATTAATCACCGTTAATTGTTTCTTTGAAAAGAATGAAGTTTTACAAATTTCAGCCTGACCTGTTATTTAATGCACATGAAATGACAACTTGACATTAAAAAATATTATGTATTCCTGTCCCATATGTTCTGCTTTAGTGGAAATCTATGTATTCTAGGTTTAATGAAATAAAAAAATCCATTTCACCTATACTTTAAATTTATTCTCCCACTCTAAATCTCATTCAATTTAGTTCTTTAATGAATGTTGAACAAGGACATAAACTATAAATATTAATCTGCATTTTAACATCTTATTTATGGTTATCTAAAATCAGGGACTGGAGAAATGGTCCAGTGGTTAAGAGTGGTTGCTATGAATTCATAGGACCAGGGTTTGTATCCCAGCACTCATATAAAAATCTGGGCCTCACATGAATGCTGATTACTATATCCCCAAGTGATTAGATACATTTTTCTTGTACACTCAGCATACATACAGAAATATGTAACATTTGAAGCAAATATATTAAACTAACCTGTGAAATGAATGTGTCAGAAATTTTTAAGTTATGGTGCATGTTGCAGGAAAAAAAAATCCAGTGGCTGCCAATTATTTTTCAACCACCAAGCACCATTCTGTGCTATCCCCTTTACTGTGTATTTCAGGATCACACTTCTATCAGTGACAATGGAAAAATTAAGAAAAAAATGCAGGGAGAAATTTCAAAATGTTTAAATTTTTCAACTTTAATTGTTGATCATTTTTTAAATAAAATTCTGAGAAGACTAAATTCAGTTCATGAGGCTTCTGTTTTTTGTTTTTTGTTTTCAGCAAATAATTTACTTATTCGCTTTACATCTTGACTGCTGTCTCAGCCCCTGGACCACCCCCAGACCTTTACAAAGTCCCTTTCCCCTCCCTTTCTCTTCTGAGAGGGTGGAGGTAGCCTGGATATCCCCCGACTCAGGCACAGCAAGTTTCTGCAAAGCTAGGTGCATCCTTTCCTACTGAGGTGAGACAAGGTAACCCAGTTGGGGGAACATATTCCACAAAAAAGCTTTAGGGATAGCCTTGCTCCAGTTATTGTGGGAACCACACGAAGATGGAGCTGAACATCTACTACATACATACATGGGGGAGGGGAATAGGTCTAGACAGACTCTTTGGTTGGTAGTTCAATCTCTGAGAGCCCCCAAAGGTCCAGATTAGTTGGCCTTAATATAGGATTTCTATTCCCTTCAGGATGCTCAATCCACACACACACACACACACACACACACACACACACAAACGAGTGCCTGAGCTCCATCCAATGTTTGGCTGTGAGTCTCTGCATCTGTCTCGCTCAGATGCTAAATTAAGCTTCTCAGAGGTCAATTATTCTAGCTTCCTGTCTGGAAGCATAACAGAGTATCATTAATAGTGTCAGGGGTTGGTGCTTGCCCATGTGCTAGGTTTCAAGTGGCCCTGGGTATTCGTTAGCCATTTCTTTAGTCCCTGTTCCATCTTTGTCCTGGCATTTCTTATAGATAGGACATTTTTGGGTTGTGAGGGGAGTGTGTCCCTATCATTTTAAGAACTCAATTGTGGCTTCTTTGCTAATTATGTTGTATGGTATACAGGAGACCATTATTTTCAGTGATGCATGATCAAGTAGAGGATTCACAATGGCCAAATGAAAATAAGTGTCTTCAGTATCATAATTATTCAATTAATCTCTTCTCTAATAATTTATAATATTTGAGATAAAGAAGAGAAAAAACACAGAAAACAAATGCTTTATCATTATATAGTACTTTATTTGAAATTCATCGATCATATGAAAATGGGTGGCTTGCATTCTTATTTGTGAAATACTGCTTTAAATTTCTCACTCCTCCCTTGTGTTGGTGTCTTTTATTCAGACAATAGTAGTAGTATTTAAACAGTAGGAACACAGCAGTACTGCTAACCATTAGCCAGACAGTGGCACTGATTAATCATTATCTGGATAGCAGATAGTTAAACATTAGCCAGTGAGTAGGCATGGCTAACTTTCAGACGGGGAGTGTCCCTTGTTAACCATTAGACAGGAAGTTGATATATGACGTTTACCCACTTCCTCTTCAGGGCAACAGAAGACTCAGGAAGTGCTTAGCCAGGGGAGTGAGAAACAATGAGCTCCAAACAGCACTGTGTCAAACTAAACGATGGCCACTTCATTCCTGCCCTGGGCTTTGGCACCTATAAACCCAAGGAGGTAAGAATAGAGGATTCCCAGTATCTCCAGGCTAGAGCTAATCCATGTACAAGAGAGCAGATAGTTAGATTTGCCCTGCATCAGGGTCTGATTGTGTCCCACAGTTGTTGACTTTTCTTTTTAAATAGAGGTTACATCAGCAGCTGTAATTAGTGGCTATGGGTAGGACACTGACCTGGTTCCATGGGAGGGTGCATGAGGATTCAGGCAAAAGAACGGGGTCTATATACATGCTTGCTCTTTTCTGGGAAAAAGATCCCTGCTCCTGGTGAGTCCGTAGGGAGGCATGCTTATGGGGAACAAAGGAAAGGCCGAACTCTAAAGACATGTTTCCCTGGTGGTGGTTGATAGTGTAGCATATAATGAAGCTCTAGGATACATGCCTGAGTGGCATTGAGATATTTGCTTTCAGGGACAGGGAAAAAGTTTGTTTATCTTCTCTGTTACTCTTGCTGTCAGCTAGGGAGTCTGGGCTTGGCAGGATGTGGCTGTGTCTTTTTTTTTTCCCTTGGATTTACTTTTCTGGCCTAGACCTGCTTATGAGTTTACTGTTCCCATTCAGGGCCTGTCAGCTCCAAGAGTGAACTTGGCTGTGAGCTCCAGGCTTAAAGGGACAGACCCATGACCTAACAATTCTGGGCACTATGTTTTTCCTGTATCCATGCTTCACAGATTGATAGAGGAGAAGAAAGTCACCAGATTGCCCATCAGCTGTCTTGGTTGTAGTGTGGGAGGGGACTTCTGTTTATGTCCATAATCTACAACACCAATTTTCATTCCAAAAAAGGCAAGGTGCCAGAAATGAATATGATAACTCCGGGTGGCTTCCTCTAGATCAGTGGTTCTCAATCTCTGAGTTGGAACTCTTTTGGAGTTCCAAGAGTTTGCATATAAGATATCCTGGTCATCAGATATTTATATTATGATGCATAACAGTAGCACAATTACAGTATGAAGTAGCAACAAAATCATTTTATGGGTCATCACAGCATGAGACAATGAATAAAAGAGTTATAGCATTAGGAGGTTGGGAACCAATGCTGGAGACTAATGCATGACACGAATATTTGACAATACTTTTGTTTTGGGGTAGCCATCAGTATCTCACAGTGAATGTTTACCAGAACTAAGTAAGATCTCCCATGTATAACTCTCAACTGTGGAAAACTCACTGGAAAATTATAGTGCATTATTATGATGGGGAGAAGGAGGACCTAGTAAAGATAAATGTGAGTGATTGGTATTCATTAGTGTATATTGGATTTAGAACATGGTTGTCCTCAGAATGAAAAACATCAAGTGGACTCTTTGCAAACCTGGAGGGCTTTTCTTGTTTTCTAGTCCTCCTGATACCTTTTAAATGTGTGGTAAAGGACCATTCTCTTTGACTTCAAATTTGTCCATATCCTTCCTGTTAGACTCCAGAGAAATCTGGAGATATACACAGGATTTGTTACTTTTGCAAAGTTGTACAAAAAAAAACAAAAAGAAGAAGAAGAGGAAGAAGAAGAAGAAGAAGAAGAAGAAGAAGAAGAAGAAGAAGAAGAAGAAGAAGAAGAAGAAGAAGAAGAAGAAGAAGAAGAAGAAGAAGAAGAAACCGGTCAAGGCCACTACTGGAGCCTCAGCCTTGGTAACTCACAGTGTCCTTACTCTTGGATAAGTCAGGGCTGGTTTCCCCATCTTTTATTATGAAAAGATAACTGTAGTGATTCTTAAAATAATCACAAAAGCTGCTATGATTAAATTTTTCAAACCTTTGTAAATGTTCTGCGATTGCATGTTTCTTTGCGTGTTGTAAACAATGTCTGGGGAAGTTAGAGCTCAAAGCCGTCCTCCAATGCTCACACTTGATTTGTGTGAGCCCAGTCTCTCACCGAGTCTGTAGTATTCAGGGATGAGCTCCCAGGCTCACCTTCATGCTGCCTCCTCAAGCACTGGGCTTGCATGCCATACTCTGCTTTACAAGAGAGCTGGGGGTCTAAACTAAGATACCAAAATTGTTTGCAAGGGTGTTACTGAGTGAGACACCACCCCAGCCCACACCCTAAACCTTTAGCAAAAACGCAGTCATATCATTATTCAAATCTGGCAGCCAAGGCAATAATTTTAGATTTAACTCTAGCCATGTCTTTTTAAAACAAGTAATCTTTGATTGAAGAGGCTGATACCCAAAATAAATAATCTCTAACATGATATAGTTAAGGTACTTCAAATAAGGATATACTCTTACATTAGATTTTTTTTCCTGCCTGTATTTATGTCTTCCAGACAAAGTAAATGGATATGTAGAAAGACTAACATAGGACAGTACTTTCTGGCCAAGTCCCTATTATTAACCTGGCCTTGCTTGGTATCTCTGATCTTTGCTTTTTGCATCTTTTTGTAACAGTGTCTTAGCTGGGAGCAGAAGCAGTGTCTGTGTAATTGTCCTGTCCCAAACAGACTTCCTTGTGTTCAGTTTGCTTAGTCATCCTACTATATACATTTAGTGTGACTTTCTAGCAGGACACTGAAGCCAGGGTCATCCATCAGTGCCAGTAAGTAACCAGGATTGCATGGGTACAGAGAGGCTCTTGGATGCAAAAGTCTTGCTGTTAATTTTAAAAGGCCCAAGAAAGCAATTTTGGCTCATTAGTTCAAACATGGGACAAAATATGGGCAAACACTGATTCTGTGAAGATACTTTTCTGTGACAATTACAATATCTCTGGAGATTTCGTTGTGTTTTATACAATAGGAAGTGAGAATTCAAGGATTGGGGTACTAGGCTCTTTCCTAACAACTGGTCTTAGGATGACTTTGAAAGACAAAATTCTTTGTGGCATAGTAATCTCCCATCTAGGCTCATTTTGAGCTAGCTCTCAGAACATGCATCTCTTAATACCTCCTTTGGTTCTTTCCCTAGGTTCCCAAGAGTAAGTCACTGGAGGCTGCATGCCTAGCTCTAGATGCTGGCTACCGCCATATTGATACAGCTTATGCATACCAAATAGAAGAGGAGATAGGACAGGCCATTCAAAGCAAGATTAAAGCTGGGGTTGTAAAGAGAGAAGACCTGTTCATCACTACAAAGGTATAGTATGCAAATATGCAAATTATTAAAATAAAGTATGGCAGCAAAAATTATGTTACTGAATCAGAAGTTGTTTAAAGAAGTCAATTGAATTAATGGGTAAAGGATAGAAAAGTAAATTCTTTATAAAATAAGTTAGTTATTGAATATTATTTTATTAGTATGTATTTTTTTCTTGAGCAATTATTTCATTGTTTAATAAATGAGCTAACATTAACCTCAAAACTATAGCTGAGTTCTCTTTGTTAAGTAAGAGTAAAATCAACACTGAGTTAAGAGGGATTCTTATAACCTTCCTTCATGTACAAAAAATATTTCAGTATTAGATTAAATGACTATGCATATTTTGGTGATCAATTAGTCTAGCACAACTAACATTCTTCAACATCTGTAGCTTTGGTGCACTTGCTTTCGACCAGAGCTGGTCAAGCCTGCTTTGGAAAAATCACTGAAAAACCTTCAGCTGGATTATGTTGATCTTTACATCATGCATTACCCAGTGCCAATGAAGGTAGGTCATTTGTATTCTCAAATGTACATATCTTTGCACAGGGCATAGATATTATTTTTGTGAATGACTGAGATAAATTGATACTATAATTTTACACAAAGTTAATTTATATATTACTAAACTTCTGAGTAGGTCTCACAAAGTATATTTTGGATTATGAAATGAGATGTCCAAGCAATGTCCAGAATCACAGATTAGAAGTAACTTCCAGGAAAACTTGTATTTATACATCTTTTACATTGTATTGCTTGGTGTTTCCTTAGGTCTTGTCCCTGTTTTCTCTCTTGGCAGCAAAACTGGCCTTAAGACAGTTTCAGTTTCAAGGCCACTGACATTTTATAGTTTCTCAGGATGTCTCCTTACTAAAAAATCAATTTTGTATACAGTCACAGCTGGCCTCACATGTCTGTCTCTGGGCACACATGTATTCATGTTCATTACTTATCCTGGGTCAGGAGTGATATAAATTCTTGTTTTAGGTCAAGGCAATGCAATGAAAGGGTTTCCCAATGAACATGAAGCATTTTTTTTTCTAAAAGAAAGAGTAGACAAAATAATATAAGCCAACCAGGAGGCCTCATTTAGAAGTTCAAAAATATTATTTGGATATAGACATTATAAGCACACACACACATATATATGTGCGTGTGTGGGTGTGTATGTGGTTGTGGTGTGCGTGTGTGTGTGTGTGTGTGTATGTGTGTGTAACATCAAATAAAGAAAGAGAGGGCATGAGTTTGAGAAACATTCATGAGAAGTATTGAAGGGATGAAGGAATAGAAGAGAAATGATTTAACTATATTATAATTTTAAAATTAAAATTATTATATGAAAGAAAATATTTGATTATTCATAAAATTAATTCAAGTGAATTCAGCAGACTAGGCTTCCAAAGATAATATAAGTCTACACACATATCAGTTTTTAAACACAGTACTCAGAATGATGCCTCACTCACTAATGGCTGCTTACTGTCTTATTTCCAAGATATTCTTTTAAAAATTTTTTTTGTTTACTGTGAGTGTTTTTATTTTCTTGTGTGTATGTTGGCTTCCTATGTGCATGCCTAGGGCATGTGAAAGCCAGAAGAGGGCATTGGGTCCCATAGGACTGGAATGACAGATAGTTGTGACCAACTATGTAGGTTCTAGAAACTGAATTCAGGTCCTCTGAAAGAACAGAAAGGGTTTAATCATTGAACTATCTCTCCAGCTCCTCCACGATACTCTTAAACACATTTCTATAGAAAAGGTACATGTGTTTTGAGGTTGTTTTAAGTTGTTTCTCTTCAGTCAGGAGTTAATGATTTTCCAGTAGATGACCAAGGGAAATCTCTATTGGACACTGTGGATTTCTGTGACACATGGGAGGTGAGTACTTTTAAAAAACAACAGTAAAGCAAGCAGAGGAAGGGATAATCAACTTGTTTTCCCTTGGTGTAGAAATTCATTTTTACTCATAGATATTTTCTGGAGTGGAAGGGGAGGGATGTATTAGTAAAATGTAAGAGGGATGGATAAATGACAAAGGGACCAGGAAAGGAGTCATATGGATATTTTCCTATTATGTAGTAATATCCTTGATTTTTTTAGTGATGTTACAGAAATTCCTCTTTGGCCAATCTTCTGCTTTATTATCATTCCTATATTCACTTGTTTGGATTTAAATCCAGTGATAACCTGGGAGATAAACCCATCCTACCTTTAGTGTCTACAGTCAATTTATGGTCTTGTATACACTGTAAAGTGTTCTAGCACTAAACAATATGTCTACTCTGTACAATTTTCCTGTAATTGATCCATATTATGATTATATCCATGTAGTCTCTTTTAAATATGACCATTTATTGCCCCTTCTCATCACCAGATATTGGAGAAGTGTAAGGATGCAGGATTGGTCAAGTCCATTGGGGTGTCCAACTTTAACCACAGGCAGCTGGAGCGAATCCTCAATAAGCCAGGACTAAAGTACAAACCTGTCTGCAACCAGGTGAGGATCTGCACTCCCTCTCCATCAGTCAGTCTTTTCCTCACTTCTGTACAACTGATGCCCATTTAGGTGCCCTCTGTACAAGTGGTTTTCATCTTGTGGGAAAAAAGTTTCTAAGAGCAACATCATTGTTACAAAGACTGGGGGGTTCTAAATTTAAATTTGGACTCTTAGAGTATTGGTGTGAAGAGAGACATGCTATGGTGCCCAACTGATAAACCATGTGGAGATTTATCATTGTTCCATCAGGCAGCAGTGAGGGCAGGAGAGAGTGAACTTCTCCTTGAAATAAGAAGAATGAGTAACTCCTTTCATTGGTATTTTGTTTCCTATTCTAAGGAGGAATGAAGTATCCACACGCTGGTTTTCCTTCTTGATTTTCTTGTGTTTTGCAAATTGTATCTTGGGTATTCTAAGTTTCTGGGCTAATATTCACTTATCAGTGAGAGCATATCCAATGACTTCTTTTGTGATTGGGTTACCTCACTAAGGATGATATCTTCCAGATATATCCATTTGCCCAAGAATTTCATAAATTCATTGTTTTTAATAGCAGAATAGTACTCCATTGTGTAAATGTACCACATTTTCTGTATCCATTCCTCTGTTGAGGGACATCTGGGTTCTTTCCATCTTCTGGCTATTATGAATAAGGCTGCTATGAACATAGTGGAGCATGTGTCCTTTTTACCAGTTGAAACATCTTCTGGGTATATGCCCAGGAGAGGTATCGCTGGATCCTCCAGTAGTACTATGTCCAATTTTCTGAGAAAACACCAGACTGACTTCCAGAGTGGTTGTAGAGCTAAGACAAAAGGATGGACCACCCAGAGACTACCCCACCTGAGGATCCATCCCATAATCAGTCACTAAACTCAGACACTATTGCATAGGACAGCAAGAGTTTGCTGAAGGGACCCTGATATATCTGTCTCATATGAGGCTATGCCAGTGCCTGGCAAATACAGAAGTGGATGCTCACAGTCATCTATATGATGGAACACAGGGCCCTCAATGGAGAAGTTAGAGATAGAACCCCAGGAGCTGAAGGAGTCTGCAACCCTATAAGAGGAAAAACAATATGAACTAACCAGAACCCCCAGAGTTTGTGTCTCTAGCTGCATATGTAGCAGAAGATAGCCTAGTTGGCCATCATTGAGAAGAGAGCCCCCTTGGTACTGCAATCTTTATATGCCCCAATACAGGGGAACACCAGGGACAAGAAGGGGGAGTGGGTGGGCAGGGGAGCAGGGCGGGGGGAGGGTAGAGGGAACTTTCAGGATAGCATTTGAAATGTAAATTAAGAAAATATCTAATAAAAAAAGAAGAAGAAGAAGTAGACATCGGATAGTTTATTGGAAAAAAAAAATGGGTGAAGACAAAAATTAGTCAGTGCCCAGGACTTGCATAGATTTTATGCTTCTCTCCATCTTACTATGGTCCATCCTGAGGATCCCATTTAACTTTGCAGCTGGTGTCTTTACCCAATGATCCCTCTAGCTGTCCATTAACTGTATTTTTTGACACAAAAACTTACCCAGTCAAATGTTATCAGAAGAATGCTCCCAAATTAGTTCTTTTGTCCTTCAAGAAAAATTTGCAACAAATTGATCTTTTTAATTCATGTGTGAAATTACATATATTTTATTGTATTTTATTGACTTTAAGCATTTTTATTCATCATATGAGCATTTAATAAAACCTGATATATTTTCATCATATTCTATCATAGGTTGAATGTCATCTTTATATGAACCAAAGTAAGCTATTGGATTACTGCAAATCAAAAGACATTGTTCTAGTTGCTTATGGTGCTCTGGGAACCCAGCGATATAAAGAATGGTAATAAGTTGCAAAGAGTGAACCTGAAGGAAAACTGTCAAATAGCATCCCAACAATCAGTTCTCAGGGAGAGAGGGATCTTTCTTTAGAAGACCCTGGTGAAGCAGTATCTTAGTTTCTTTTCCTGTTGCTCTGATAAAATATTCTAACAAAAGCTTAAGGGAGAAAGGGCTTCTTATACTTAACAATTCAAGGACACATGCTGTAAAAGGAGGAAGTCAAGGTGTCAGGAGCTTGCAGTAGGTGATCATTTCTCCTTATAATCAAGAGCAGAGAATGATGAACACTAAGACTCAGATCACTTTCTCCCTTTATATAGTCGGGATTCCCTGCTCAGGGAAATGGTCCCATCCAAAATTGAAATAGGTGTTCCCACATCAATTTTCATAATAAGATAATCCTCCACAGGCATCTGAGAGACTCATAAGTTATTCTAGATTTTGTCCAGCTGATAATTATTCATCACACCCAGTCTAGAATGGGCTATTTAATGTGTTTTGAAGTACTATAATATAACCAAAAGTCTGGCCTCATGAGCTCATTCCTACTTTCCTTCTAGGGTGGACCAGAACTCCCCAGTTCTCTTGAATGATCCAGTTCTTTGTGACGTGGCCAAAAAGAACAAGCGAAGTCCTGCTTTGATTGCACTTCGTTACCTTGTGCAGCGTGGGGTTGTGCCCCTGGCTCAGAGTTTCAAAGAGAATGAGATGAGAGAGAATTTGCAGGTGATGAGCTTTGGTCCTACAGGTTCTTATACAGTATCTTCCATATGCTTGCTTCCTTCAAATCTATCAGAATACGTTTGTGATCAAACTCATATCCCTAGGATTTCCCTGGCATGTGAATTTTCATGTGCATTGAGAAATGTTTTAAACCCACCATGACTTGACAGATTTAGTGTTGGAGATGATGTAAAATTTGGTTTTCATTGTCAGCCAAGAGCTGTGTACGCATGTATGCATGTTTGTAGGTATGTATGCATGTATGCATGCATCTGTATGAGTATTCGAATATTTGAGTATGCAAGGGGATAATAGTAAAAAAAATAGAAATTTCTAGAATCAAAATTACTGAGTCTAGATCCTTCACTTCAGAAAATAAAGAATAAGTCCATGGGAAAGGGGTTCACAGCCCCTTCACATATCTTCGAGGAACCATTATACATATTTTCAGGATGATGAGGCCTCTCAAACTCAGATGACTGATTGAGATTTTTCTTAATTCCATATATGCTTTGTACTGACAAGTTTCCCAGGTTTTACTCCTGCACTTAGCTCTAAACCAAGGCAATGAGAAGCCTTTTATTGATCCATCACTGGGTCTGTAAAGTTCAAATGTCCAGTGCAAGCTACACAGCAGCCAAGATTCAAAGAAAAGAAATAGACACTTTCTCTGTGTGAAGGTGATAAAACACTTCAATAGTGTGCAGACCAAGAACTGTGGGTTATCATCATTCTGTTGTATTTACATAGTCTCAATTGTGTTAATTACTATCTCAAAATTCAGAAGTATACGCTGAATTATCTTCTTCCAATTTTTTCTTAAATTTTTTATTATTTAAATGATTTTATACATCAAACATAATAATATTGAGGATTTTGAAAAATCAAATAATACATAAAAATTTGTTCAACTTTTGTATTCATATCCTTTTATATCCTAAAAATATTATTAATGAGTATTTAACATTATCCATAACTGAGGATCCTATATCTAATGTTGAATATTAAATTGTTTCAAAACATACAAAATATTCTTTGGGAGTTAAGCATAGTAAAAGAACTTAAAATATCAAAAAATGAATCATTATGAAATATATTCAAAAGCCCTTATATGATACCACCTGACATAGTGAGAGAGTATTTAAAACACATTATATATCTGTGTACATTGTTTAAAAATCAGTTTACTTAGAAAAGATTATCAATGTTTCTAGGAGATATATTATTTTATCAGTAAATATACTTTAAAATTTTCAAAATAGTAAATACTCTTTGAAGTTAAACATTAAGAAAATGCTAATTTCAAGCACAGTGGGAAAAATTATCAATAATATTTCCATGATATTTTTTTTTGAATTTTCAAGACAGGGTTTCTCTGTATAGCCCTGGCTATCCTGGAACTCACTTTGTAGACCAGGCTGGCCTTGAACTCAGAAATCCGCCTGCCTCTGCCTCCTGAGTACTGGGATTAAAGGCGTGTGCCACCACGCCCGGCTTTATGATATTTGTAGAACATGATTTTAATATTTTTAACTGTTAATATACAACAAGCAGAATAATTATTTTAAGATATATTTCATCATTATTTCTACCTTTTCATTTTTGATTTTATTAATTTGGATACTGTCTCTTTGCCCTCTGGCTAGGGATTTTTCTATCTGGTCGATTTTCTCAAAGAACCAGCTCCTGGTTTTGTTGATTCTTTGTATAGTTCTTTTTATTTCCATTTGATTTGATTATTTCCTGCCACCTAATTCTCTCAGGTGTATTTGCTTCTTTTTGTTCTAGAGCTTTCGGGTGTGATTCAAACTGCTAGTGTAAGCTCTCTTCAGTTTCTTTTTGGAGGCACTCAGAACTATGAGTTTTCTTCTTACCACTACTTTCATTGTGTCACATAAGATATGGTAGGATGTTTCTTCATTTTCATTAAATTATAAAAATCCTTTAATTTCCTTCTTTATTTCTTCCATGACCAATCTATCATTGAGTAGAACATTGTTCAAATTCCACGTGTGTGAATGTTTTCTGTTTTGTTTGTTTGTTTTTGTTGTTGTTTTGTTGGAATTTAAGACCAGCCTTAGTCCATGGTGATGAGATATGGTGCATGGAATTATTTCAATCTTCTTGTATCTGTTGAGGCCTGTTTTGTGACCAATTATATGGTCAATTTTAGAAAAGGTACCGTGAGGTGGTGAGAAGAAAGTATATTCTTTTGCTTTAGGATGAAATGTTCTATAAAAAATTGTGAGATTCATTTGTTTCATAACTTCTGTTAGTTTCATTGTGTCTCTGGTTAGTTTCTGATTCCAAGATCTATCCATTTCTGAGAGTGGGGTGCTGAAGTCTCCCATGATTATTGTGTGGGGTGCAAGGTGTACTTTGAGCTTTAATAAAGTTTCTTTTATGAATTTGGCTACCCTTGCATTTGGACCATAGATGTTCAGAATTGAGAGTTCATCTTGGTAGGTCTTTCCTTTGACCAGTATGAAGTGTCCTTCCTTATCTTTCTCAATTTTTGGTTGAGACTCGATTTTATCCTATATAAAAATGGCTACTCCATCTTTCTTGGGACCATTTGCTTGGGAAATTGTTTTCCAACCTTTTACTCTGAGGTAGTGTCTGTCTTTGTTACTGAGGTGTATTTCCTGTATGCAATAAAATGCTGGGTCCTGTTTACATATCCAGTCTGTTAATCTATGTCTTTTGGGGGGAATTGAGTCCATTGATGTTAAGAGATATTAAGGAAAAGTGATTGTTACTTCCTGTTATTTTTGTTGTTAGAGGTTGAATTATGTTTGTGTGGCTCCCTTCTTCTGAGTTTGTCTAAAGATCACTTTATTGCTTTTTTAGGGTGTAGTTTATTTTCCTTGTGTTGGTATTTTCCATCTACTATCCTTTGTAGGACTGGATTTATGGAAAGATATTGTGTTAATTTGGTTTTTTTCATGAAATATCTTGGTTTCTCTGTCTATGGCAGGACAGTTTTGCTGGCTATAGTAGCCTGGGCTAGCATTTGTGTTCTCTTACTGTCTGTATCGCATCTACCCAGGATCTTCTAGCTTTTATAGTCTCTGGTGAGAAGTCTGGTATAATTCTGTTAGGTCTGCCTTTTTATGTTACTTGACATTTTCCCCTTATAGCTTTTAAAATCTTTTCTTTGTTTAGTTCTTTTGGTGCTTTGATTATTATGTGACAGGAGGAATTTCTTTTCTGGTCCAGTCTATTTGGAGTTCTGTAGACCACATTTTGTTCAAGGCCATCGCTTTCTTTAGGTTAGAGAAGTTTTCTTCTATAATTTTGTTGAAGATATTTACTGGCCCTCGGAGTTGGGAATCTTTGCTCTCTTCCATACCTATAATCCGTAGGTTTGGTCTTTTCCTTGTATCCTGGATTTTCTGGATGTTTTTGGTTAGGAGCTTTTTGCATTTTGCATTTTCTTTTATTGTTGTGTTAATGTTTTCTATGGTATCTTCTGCCCCTGAGATTATCTCTTTTCTCTCTTGTATTCTGTTGGTGATGCTTGTGTCTGTGACTCTTCATCTCTTTCCTAGGTTTTCTAACTCCAGGGTTGTCTCCCTTTGTCATTTCTTTATTGTTTCTATTTCCATTTTTAGACCTTGTATAGTTTTGTTTGTTTCCTTCATGTGTTTGGTTGTGTTTTCATATAATATTTTAAGGAATTTTTGTGTTTCCTCTTTAAGGGCTTCTAGCTGTTTACCTGTGTTCTCCTATATTTCTTTAAGGGAGTTATTTGTGACCTTCCTAAAGTCCTCTATCCTCTATCATCATCCTAAGAAATGATTTTAGATCCAAACCTTGCTTTTATGGTGTATCCAGGACTTGCTGTGGTGGGAGAATTGGGTTCTGATGATGCCAAGTAACCTTGGTTTCTGTTGCTTATGTTCTTAAACTTACCTCCCACCATCTCTAGTGCTACATTCCCTTGCTATATCTGACTGGATCCTGTCCATCCTGTGATCCTGGTTATATCAGAACTCCTCAGAATTCAGCTGTCTCTGTGATCCTATGATTCTAGGATCCTGTGATCCTGAGATCCTGGGTGTATCGGATGTCCTGGGAGTCAAGCTCCTTCTGGAACCTTGAGATCCTGGTGTAACCAAGCTCCTGGGATCTTGTGAAACACCAAAGGACCTAACCCCATGTATATTTTAAGATATGAGCATAAATAGAAAGTCATTTTAAAGTTAAAACATCTCAAATTTAAATAAGAGCATCTTTTAAAGCCAGCTCTTTTATTCTCCATGAGTTTGGATAAGTCTTAACTTGCATAACATTGAAAAAGCATTGTTTACATTTTAATTATTTATTGATGGATCCCAGAAATCTAACTCCCCATACAAGACAAGGATTTGTTTGAGGTATTTCAAAACTTTATTCTAGATTTCTTGGACACTGTGTACCATAGCCTGTTTATGAAGTCAGCATTTTTTCTTCACAAGCTACCCTTGAGATTACCCATTGTCTGTGGTATTATGCAATTTTAATATTTCTCAAAAGCAATTTCTTTCAATTTTTACTTAGTATTGATTAACCATGAATGTTTTTGATAAACAATGTTCATCATTTTTAGGAATATACTAAGTACACTGCCTTTGAGATTTAATATGTGAGTCATTCAAATGGTAAAAGCTTTGTACTTTCTGACAGGTTTTTGAATTTCAGTTGTCCCCTGAGGACATGAAAACACTAGATGGCCTGAACAAAAATTTTCGATACCTTCCAGCGGAGTTGTAAGTAATGTTGAGGAACACCTCAGCTCCATGTGCTTCAATTCAAGAGGTGTCTTTCCTCTTCCATTCGTGTCGGTTCAGAAACTAAACGCCTATTTGTCTGCAGCACGTTTCCATGGAGATAGTTAATATAATATTTGTTTCCAAATTTCTGAAATGTGAACATATCAGCGCTAAACACAGAGAAAGCTTTGAAAGTCATATTCAAAAATAAGAAGAGAACCTTTGAATAAAAGTTTCAGAGCTTTAATAGCTACCCAAAGATCTTAATTCTTAATTTCCCTTTATGCTCTTAGGGTTACAAGGTTTGATACTGGACATAGGTTTGTTGCAGAATATTTGATCGTGCTGTGAACCCCAAGATTGTGTTGTTTACTAGAAAATACCTACCTTTATTTAATTCAAGAGTTTTCTGCTTCTTGTAAATAGGATTAAATAAAGTCAACCATAGTTCAAGATGCAGAGCAAGCAACCCGTTGAGAGGGAGTCAGTCTGAGTCAGGGTTCATTCCCCACATTAAACACCAAATATTATTTTATTAACAATATTTTAATCCTTCAATTTTACCAGTGATGACTTGGGAGCCAGATGCTGTGGTGAAAGCCTGCTAGATCAGAGAGGCAGAGGAAGCATCCAGCTGACCTTTCTCCTCAGCTGATGTCTCAAAAGGAAGTTTTCCTTTATGCTGTCTTAAAAATATCCCTAAAACTGAATGTCCCTTGCTTCCACTTCCTGTGCATCTCTTTATCTGTCCTCCTGATTTCCTCTTACTCTCTATGTTTTTTTCCCTATGTTCACTTCCTGTCAGCTAGTTGGTTACTCAGCCTCCTGAACTATAGTTGACTTTATTTAATTCTCTTTACAATGAGCAGAAAGCTCTTGGATTAATGGAGTGATAAAGGTGAGCAACATCCAAACTAGAAACAGGTTTTTCCAGTAAACAACAAAATTGTGGGGTTCACAGTGTGATCAAGCATTCTGCAACATAAATTATAAATAATGACAAAGAATTCATATATAGATATATATATATGTATATGTGCATATTTATCTTTCTATCATCTATATAGCATTGCTCTTCTATCACCTATCTTCTACCTATTCTTAGTAGAAATAAATATGATAAAATTTAAAGGATTAGATATACAATATAAAATTGGTGCATATGTATATTATCATTATTAATATTTTTGTTACTATAGAGCAGAAATAAAGGCACAAGAAGAATGTAACTCAATGATTAAATCACTGTTATAAATAATAAATATCTCTTCCCAAATTTTAATAATTAATCTTTATCATTGCATATTTTGGATTTTTATTTGTATAAGATGCTTAAAATGTTGTTAGTTCCTTAGACATGGAAACCCAATTTTTTACTGACATTCTTTTTCTAACTCAATCTAATACAGTACATTGTAGATGATGGAAGTGAGTGAATACTTGATGGATTACTAAGAGTTAAATGGAAGTGAAGGTGGTAGACATCAATGTGCATAGTAAGATATTTGTGTGTTGAACTAAAGATGACATAATGCTTTTCTCCTTTTATTGGAGACTAAAGTTGGAAAGGATTTTTGGTATTTCTCTCTTTTATCGATGCATAAAGGGAGTTTAGGGAGATGAATATTTATGAACACTAGTCTTTGTGTTTTATGTTCTAGAAGAAGGGACATAATTGTTAAAAATTTATAAATGATATTTTAAAGACATTTCTTATAAAACATTGTAAATGACTGTAGGACTATCTCATTCTGAAACCAATCAGGGAACAAAAAAAATTAGCATTCACCTTGACGGTGACTACCTAGATGTTACAGCTTTACATTGCAGATACAGACAATACATCTCATGTTTGTTTTCATTTCCTATTTAGTCTTGTTGACCACCCAGAGTATCCATTTTCAGAAGAATATTAACATGAGGAGCCTAATCATGACTTCTGCCTGATGTCCCTGTGTGGACAATGATGCTGGTGATATGACTGAGATGCTGTTGGATGGACTTGTCATTTCTGATCAACCTAGGTTGCTTAGCAACTCACATTCAGCTGAAGCTTTAATTAATGATCTCAAAGAAAAGAAATATAATTTTGATGATGTTTGAAATAAATATGAATTTTTCTCTTCAAAAGATATTTTCTTTGTGGTTTTGTTTTGTTTTTGTTGTGTTTCTTGGATCATTATGACACAAAAATAGCTTTGTTGGTAGTTGTAGGTGTTTGGAAATAGTGATTTTCACTTTAGAGACATTTCAGGATTCTGGTAAGTAGTGGTTTTAGCTCAGGTAATAGCTGATAGTCAGCCATTTATGAGCCCATGGTACTCAATGATTCAATAAGAAAGCACTGCACAGGACGGTCCCACGGTCCACAGAGTATTCTCCTCACTGCAGGTGTCCTAGCATGCCCAGGATCTTAGGACCACTGGTGAGTCAAATGCAACATCTGTTCCAAAACAATCAAGAGGGACATGTGACAGCAAGAGCAAGGACACAGGAGCCCCACCTGACAAACACCTTGGGTTCCTTCTGGCCTGTGCTTGGTTTCAAACACAACAGACACCCCCACAGTCCCCAGAGGAGGTACCACTTCCAGGCACTATAGCATGCTCGGGATCTTAGGATTCCAGGATACCAGGATACCAGGAGCTTGGTCACACCATGATCTCAGGGTATCTGAGGAAGCTTGATTGCCAAGAACTCTGACACACCCAGAATCTCAATTTCACAGGAGCCTGGAATCACAGGATCACAGAGAAAGCTGGACTCTGAGGAGTTCTGAATCAACCAGGATTACAGGAAGGATAGGCTCCAATTAGATATACTGAGGGCAGCAAGCACTTGAGATAATCTGATGGCAGGAGGCAAGTATAAGAACAGAAGCAACAAAAACCAAGGTTACATGGCATCATCAGAACCGAATTTTCCCACCATAGCAAGTCCTGGATAAACCATCACACCAGAAAAGCAAGATGTGGATCTAAAGTTACTTCTCATTGTGATGATGGAGGACTATAAGAAGGAAATAAATAACTCCTTTAAAGAAATAAAGAAGAACACATCTGTCTTAGTCAGGGTTTCTATTCCTGCACAAACATCATGACCAAGCAGCAAGTTGGGGAGGAAAGGGTTTATTTGGCTTACACTTCCATACAGCTGTTCATCACCAAGGTAGTCAGGACTGGAACTCAAGCAGGTCAGGGAGCCGGAGCTGATGCAGAAGCCATGGAGGGGTGTTCTTTACTGGCTTGCTTCCCTTGGCTTGCTCAGCCTGCTCTCTTATAGAACCCAATACTTCCAGCCCAGAGATGGTCCCACCCACAAGGGGCCCTTGATCACTAATTGAGAAAATGCCTCACAGCTAGATCTCATGGAGGCATTTCCCCAACTGAAACTCCTTTTTCTGTGATAATTCCAGCTGTGTCAAGTTGACACAAACCTAGCCAGTACAACATCCAATCAGGTAAAAGAATTGAGCAAAACCATCCAGTATCTAAAAAATTGAAGTAGAAACAATAAAGAAATAACAAAATGAGACCACTTTGGAAATCGAAAACCCAGGAAAGAAGTCAGGAGACATTGATGCAAGCATAACAAACAAAATACAAGAGAGACTCTCAGGTGCAGAAGATACCATAGAAAACATTGTCACAACAATAAAAGAAAATGCAAAATGCAAAAAGATTCTAACCCAAAACTTCCAGAAAATCCAGGACACAAAGAGAAGACCAAACCTAAGGATTATAGGTATAGATGAGAAGGAAGATTTACAACTTAAAGGGCCAGTAAATATCTTCAAAAAATTATAGAAGAAAACATCCCCAACCTAAAAAAAAAAAAGAGATGCCCATGAACATACAAGAAAACTACAGAACTCCAAATAGTTTGGACCAGAAAAGAAATTCCTCTCATCACATAATAATCAAAACACCAAATTCACAAAACAAAGAATTTAAAAGCAGTAAGGAAAAATGTCAAGTAACATAAAAAGGCAGACCTATCAGAATTACACTTGACTTCTCCCCAGAGACTAAGAAAGCCAAAATATTCTGGGCAGATGTCATACAGACCCAAAGAGAACACAAATGCCAGCTCAGGCTACTATACCCAACACAACTCTCAATTACCATAGATGGAGAAACCAAGGTATTCCATGAAAAAAATAAATTACACAATATCTTACTACAAATCCAGCCCTTCAAAGGATAATAAAGGGAAAAATTCAACGCAAAGAAGGAAACTAAACTCGAGAAAAAGCAAGAAGGTAATCTTTCAACAAACCTAAAGATGATAGCCATGTGAACAGAATTCTAACTTTAGCAACAAAAATAACAGGAAGCAACAATTAATTTTCCTTAATATCTCTGAATATGAATGGACTTAATTCTCCAATAAAAAGACATAGAATAACAGACTGGTTATGTAAACAGGACCCAACTTTTTGAGGCATACAGGAAACCCACCTCAGTGAAAAAGACAGACACTACCTTAGAGTAAAAGGCTAGAAAGTAATTTTCCAAGTAAATAGTTATAAAAAAGAAGCTGGAATAGCCATTCTAATATCTAATAAAATCGACTTTCAACCTAAAGTTCTCAAAAAAGATAAGAAGGGACACTCATCAAAGATAAAATTTAGCAAGTTGAACTCTCGGTTCTGAACATCTATGCTCCAAATGAAAGGGCATCCACATTCATTAAAGAAACTTTGCTAAAACTCAAAGCATACATTACACACATTACACCTAATACAATGATAGTGGAAGACATCAACACCGCACTCTCATCAATGGACATATCCTGGAAACAGAAGCTAAACAGAGACACAGTGAAACTAAGAGAAGTTATGAATCAAATGGATTTAACAGATATCTAGAGAACATTTTAACCTAAAACAAAAGGATATACCTTCTTCTCAGCACCTCACGGTACCTTCTCCAAAATTGACCATATACTTGGTCACCAAACATGCCTCAGCAGATACAAAATTATTAAAATAATCCCATGCACTCTATCAGATGGCCACGGACTGTTGAAGATCAATGCTGAACTTCAATAACAACAAAGTAATAGAAAACCCACATACACCTGTAAGCTGAACAACAATCTACTCAATGATAACTCAGTCATGGAAGAAATAAAGAAAGAAATTAAAGACTTTTTAGAGTTTAATGAAAATGAAGCCACATCATACTCAAACTTGTGAGACACAAAGAAAGCAGTCCTAAGAGGAAAACTCATAGCCCGGAGTGCCTCCAATAATAAGCTGGAGAGAGCGTACACTAGGACCTTGACAGCACACATAAAAGCTGTAGAACAAAAGGAACCAAATTCACCAAATAGGAGTAGATGACAGGAATTAATCAAACTCAAGGCTGAAATCAACCAAGTAGAAACAAAAAGAACAATACAAAGAATCAACCAAACCAGGAACTGGTTCTTTGAGAACATGAACAAGATAGAAAACCCCTAGCCAGACTAACTAGAGGGCACAGGGACAGTATCCAAATTAACCAAATCAGAAATGAAAAGGTAAATATAACAAAAGAATCTGAGGAAATCCAAAGAATCATCAGATCCTACTATAAAAGGCTATACTCAACAAAACAGGAAAACTAGGATGAAATGGACAATTTTGTAGAAAGATACCAGGAACCAAAGATAAATAAGGATCAGATTAATGATCTAAAGAGTCCCATATCCCCTAAGGAAATAGAAAAAATTTCATTAATAGTCTTTTAACCAAAAAAAGCCCAGGACCAGATGGGTTTAATGCAAAGTTCTATCAGATTTTCAAAGAGGATCTAATTCCAATACTCCTCAAACTATTCCAGGAAGTAGAAACAGAAGGTACTCTACCCAATTAAATCTATACAGCCACAATTACTCTGAAACTTAAACCACACAAAGACCTAACAAAGAATGAGAACTTCAGACCAATTTCCCTTATAAATATTGATGCAAAAAAAAAAACTCAATAAAATTCTCACAAAATGGATCCAAGAACACATCATAAACTTCATCCATCATGATCAAGTAGACTTCATCACATGGATGCAAGGATGGTTTAATATACAGAAATCGATCAACATAATCCACTATATAAACAAACTCAAAGACAAAAATCACATGATCATCTCATTAGATGTTGAGAAAGCATTGAACAAAGTCCAACACCCCTTCATAATAGAAGTATTGGAAAGATTGTGAATTCAAGGCCCATACCTTAACATAGTAAAAGCAATATACAGCAAACCAGTAGCCAACATCAAAGTAAATGGTGAGAAACTGCAAGCAATCCCACTAAAATCAGGGACTAGGCAAGGCTGTCCACTGTCTCCCTACCTATTTAATATAGTACTTGAAGTCCTAGCCAGAGAAATTAGACAACAAAAGGAGATAAAAGGAATACAAATTGGAGACGAAGAAGGCAAATATCACTATTTGCAGAAGATATGATAGCATATATAAGCAACCACAACAATTCCACCAGAGAACTCCTAAACCTGATAAACAACTTCAGTGAAGTAGCTGGATATAAAATTAACTCAAATTGGTGTCCTTTCTCTACACAAAGTTTCAACAGGTTGAGAAAGAAATAAGGGAAACAACACCCTTCACAATAGTCACAAATATTATAAAATACCTTGGTGTGACTCTAACTAAGGAAGTGAAAGATCTGTATGATAAGAACTTCAAGTCTCTGAAGAGAGAAATCGAAGGAGCAATCAAACGATAGAAAGATCTTCCATGCTCATAAATTGGCAAGATTAATATAATTAAAATGACCATCTTGCTGAAAGCAATCTACAGATGCAATGCAATACCCATCAAAATTCCAACTCAATTCTTCACAGAGTTAGAAAGGGCAATTTGCAAATTCATCTGGAATAACAAAAATCCCAGGAAAGTAAAACCTATTCTCAACAATAAAAGAATTTCTGGTGGAATTACCATCCCTGACCTTAAGCAATTGTGATAAAAACTGCATGGTACTGGTACAGTGACAGACAGGCAGATAAATGGAACAGAATTGAAGACCCAAAAATGAACCCACTCATCTATGGTTACTTGATCTTTGACAAGGGAGCTAAAACCATCCAGTGGAAAAGAGACAGACTTTTCAACAAATGGTGCTGGCTCAACTGGCAGTTATCATGTAGAAGAATGTGAATTGATCCATTCTTATCTCCTTGGACAAAGCTCAAGTCTAAGTGGATCAAAGAATGCCATATAAAGCCAGAGACACTGAAACTTGTGAAGGAGAAAGTGGGGAAGAGCCTCAAAGATATGAGCATAGTGGAAAGATTCCTGAACAGAACACCAGTGACTTGTGCTGTAAGATCAAGAATCAACAAATGGGACCTCATAAAATTGCAAAGCTTCTGTAAGGCAAAGGACACTGTTAATAAGACCAAAAGGCCACCAACAGATTGGGAAAAGATCTTTACCAATCCTAAATCTGATAGCAGACTAATATCCAATACATATAAAGAATTCAAGAAGCTGGACTCCAGAAAAGCAAGTAACTCTATTGAAAAATATAATCAGTCATTAAACTCAGACACTATGGCATAGGACAGCTAGTGTCTACTTAAGGGACCCTGATATAGCTGTCTCATACAGAAGTGGATGCTCATAATCATCTATAAGAGGGAACACAGGGCCCACAATGGAGAAGCTAGAGATAGAACCCCAGGAGCTGAAGGGGTCTGCAACCCTAGAAGAGGATCAACAATGTGAACTAATCAGAATCCCCAGAACTCGTGTCTCTAGCTCCATAGGTAGCAGAAGATGGCCTAGTCGGTCATCATTGGGAAGAGAGACCCCTTGGTACTGCAATCTTTATATGCCCCAATACAGGGGAAAGCCAGGGCCAAGAAGTGGGAGTGGGTGGACAGGGGAGCAGGGAGGGAGGAGTGGGGAGGGGACTTTCGGAATAGCATTTGAAATGTAAATTAAGAAAATATCTAATAAAAAAATTGGAAAAAAAAGAAAAATGGGGGTACAGACCTAAACAAAGAATTCTCAACTGAGGAATGCCGAATGGCTGAGAAGTACCTAAAAAAAATGTTCAAGATCCTTAATCATGAGGGAAATGCAAATCAAAACAACCCTGAGATTCCACTTCACACCAGTCAGAATGGCTAAGATCAAAAATTCAGGTGACAGCAGATGTATAAAAAGAGGAACATTCTTCCATTGCTTGCCGGTGGCATTGCAAGCTGTTACAACCACTCTGGAAATCAGTTTGGAGGTTCCGCAGAAAATTGGACATAGTACTACTGGAAGATACAGCAATACCACTCCTGGGCATATACCCAGAAGATGCTCCAACTTGTAATAAGGACACATGCTCTTCTATGTGTATAGCTACCGTATTTATGATAGCCAGAAGCTGCAAAGAACATAGATGATCCTCAACAGAGGAATGGATACAGAAAATGTGGTACATTTACACAATGGCGTAATCCTCTACTGTTAAAAACAATGAATTTATGAAATTCTTAGGCAAATGGATGGATCTGGAGGATATCATCTTAAGTGAGGCAACCCAATCGCAAAAGAACACCCATGATAAGCACTCACTGATAAGTGAATATTAGCCCAGAAGCTCAGAATCCTTCTTAGAATGGGGAACAAAATACCCATGGAAGGAGTTACAGAGACAAAGTTCAGAGCAGAGACTGAAGGAACGACTACTCAGAGACTGTCCCACTTAGGGATCCATCCCATAAACAATCACCAAACCCAGACACTATTGCGGATGCCAACAAGAGCCTGCTAACAGGAGCCTGATAGAGCTGCCTCCTGAGAGGCTCTGCCAGTGCCTGGCAAATACAGAAGAGGATGCTCACAATCATCTATTGAACAAAGCACAAGGTCTCTAATGAAGGAGCTAGAGTAAGTACCCAAGGAGCCGAAGGGGTCTGAAACCCCATAGGAAGAACATCAATAGGACCTAACAAGCACCCCCAGAGCTCCTCGGAACTAAACCACCAATCAAAGAAAACACATGGTGGAACTTGTGGCTCTAGCTGTATATGTAGCAAAGGATTGCCTAGTTGGTCATCAATGGGAGGAGAGGCCCTAGGTCCTGTAATGGTTCTATGCCACAGTATAGGAGAATGCCAGGACTGGGAATGGGAGTGTGTGGGTTGGGGAGCAGGGGGAGGAGGAAGAGATAGGGGATTTTTGGAGGGGCAACTAGGAAAGGGAATAACATTTGAAATGTAAATAAAGAATATATATATATGAAAGAATAAAAAGAAAGCACAGAACATAGTCTAGGAGTCTCAGTCTGGAAGGTTAGGCACATGTGACAAGATTAACCAATAGTGTAAAGACTCTCTCTGGATGCTTAGCAGCCTTTGAACTGAAGGATGAGGCATTGCAGAGGTACGTTAGGTTAAAAAGCAGACATGAGATCTAGCCTAGTCGGATTACCTCTACCTAGAAATAATGTCAAGTTTGGGTATATATATATATATATATATATATATATATATATATATACACCTTTAGGTGTATAATATAGTTTTTTATCTTATGGAAGTATACTAATATGACAGTAATTTACTGCAGGGTACGTGGTGAAATTGTTACTGATTGTATACAGATGCAGTTTTAGGGAAAGAAGAAGACCTAAGAGTTTATCATATAAGGTTAAGGAGCTTTACTTAGGGAATAACAGTTTACCTGTGGTGATCACATTTAATTTTTTTTAAAATATTGTGTTCAAATTCTTACCACATCCTCAAAATTCTACAAAAAAATGAATTTATCAGTGTAGATTGTGGGCAGAATGTTGCTGTACATGGAGCAAAATGTTCCAGTTCTTTTCTTGGGTCCAGGACATTCAAATAGAGATGCTGGTATGTAATATGATGTCTAATTAGATGAGCAGGGTACCAAAAGGAAAATATTCAGATTTCCACAGATATGGGCAGTGGTGGAAATGTCCTGGAGTTCAGGCAAAAGGAACTAAGTAGTCATCAAAATACATAAGTATAATAATGATCAAGGAAGTAACAGAGGAGACAGAAGGACACTGAACATGTGATGGTGAATAAACACAGTTGATATAGAGTTAATAATCTCATTTTCTGCTTAGGAAATTTCATCTATTCTCATAATTAAAGGTATAGCTTTTTATTTAAAAAAATTGAGAGTCCACCTGTAGATGTAGGCCAGCAGAAGACTGCCAGAGGCCCATTCAGTGTCTCTATGATAAGCAAGTATGTGGAAGAGAGAAGAGAGAGAAGTGGACTGTTCTGTGTGATATGAAGAGAGGCTCAACCGGAGACATGAGAGTAGTGAGACACAGCCTATGTGAACAGCCTGCGCTGCCACATGAGGCCATGGTGATGTCCAGGCCCATTCTGCTGTTGTAGGCTATGTGTGGGGTCCATGGCCTGCAGCAGCATGGGTCTGTATAATAGAATTGATCCTGGTGGGAGGAGCACTGGAGAGCTAGCAAGCTGACCAACTCAGATATTATCTAGGCCAAGATTCAGGGCTTTAAGTTGACTCACCCCAACATGTACTCTGTCTGTGAACTTTGCTGGAGCTTATGAAGGGGCCAGTTCTGCAGAGGCAAAGCTGCAGGTTCTTCATGACTTCGTGCAACAGGAGGATAACTGAGATGAGTCTTGGGGAGAATTCAGTATTGATGGTAAAACAAAAACCAGAGGCCTTGGGCCAGAGCAATTACTCATTATAATTAACATTTGCAAGATAAGCAAGTTGGTCAAATTTGGATACTGTGTGACTAAATGAAACAAACCACGGCTTTTATGGTAAAAGTTTTTTTAATTTAATATTTTATTTTTTATTTTCTATAGTGGAGGATGATACAAGGGCAGAGGGCAGATATGGAAGAACTGGGAGATGAGTGGGGATTAGGGTGCATGTGTGAAATTCACAAAGAATCAATAAAAAGTATATTAAAATTATTTCATTCATTTTTAATATTTTAATACAGTTAGAACAACCACCTTTCCTTCCTTCAAGCCTTCTTATATACCATACATGTCTCTGTCCCTGCTCTCTTTCAAATTCATTCTTTTAAAATTGTTGTCATATACATATTTTCATATATATATATATATATATATATATATATATATATTTCTAATTATATAAATACCCCTTCCTGATTCCATATAATGTTACTTGTATACACATTTTTGGGACTTACCGTTTGGTATAGCATAACCATTTAGTATACTCTTCCCCGGGAAAGACTGTTTCTCCTGATCTCAGACTTTCCTAGTTGTGTGTAAAGAAACCATTCTTAGAATTGAAAATTATAAAAAGAAAAAAAATGTGCTTGTAACGATATGAGAAAGGAAATAGGACATAAAGCAACCATCTACATCTTGAACCTTCAGAAATAATGACTGCTGAAACCTTCAACTCTTTTTGTTTTTATCACACATATCATATAACCATGTGCAGTGTGGATAAAATGCTCTCTTCTCTTTGAAAGAAATTCATTAAAAGCCTTTTTTCATGTATTTAAACATTATTTGTTAATGTAAAATCTATATGCTTCCCTTATGATTATTTCATATTTTACAAAAGCATTTCAAATCCTATAAAAATGATCTAAATTTTTCAGCCAAGCAATGCTTCCCAATTCTTCTATGAATTATTTTGAGAAAGCCCACACATTGAATTAGATAGTCTTCTGTGATTTGACTGCACTGATAGAGACCAATGGTTATATAACAGGTGAAAGTCATAATGGGTGCTAAGGTTTGGTTTATACCTTGGCACCCAGTTTACAACAGTGGTTAATCATTCTACATCTAATCATGACTCTACTGCTCTTTTTACTGCGATGTTCTCAGTACACTATCATGACTAAGCACAATGATTACAAAGCAAAAATGGACTTGCCAAGTAAGGGAAGTTGAAAAGCTTATTTTTCTTTTCAATTTTCAACTTAGTTTCTTGAAAGTCAAAAATTCAGAGACACCCAATCATCATTTTTAATGCCCTTCTGTGTATATTACTGTGAGCATGTAGTGTAAGACATCTGACTGTTTCAATGCATATCTGATTACAAAAAGACATTGTGGGCTGAGGAGATGGCTCTGTGGATTAAATGTTTTATTGTCTTACTTTTAAATTATTTTATTGGATTCTTATTCCTCTACCTCCCTTCCAACCTTTACTCCACCCTAATCCATTCCAATTCCTCAACACTGTGTAAGAGAGAAAGAAGGTTAGAGGGACAAAGGGGTGTAGACCTGTATAGGCTACTTCCTGTTGACTAAGGACTTCATGGTTCTTGTGGCTAGTTCAATATTTGTCAGGATATCTCCAAGTTCTTCTTCTTGTCAAACTGCAACAACAGCAACCAGGAGCAGCTGGGGAGCAGTAGAGGAAGCAGCCACAGTTAGCTGCTTCTTCTTCTTCTTCTTCTTCTTCTTCCTCTTCTTCTTTTTCTTCTCCTCCTCCTCCTTCTTCTTCTACTACTACTACTACTTTTTTTCTTCCTCTTCTTCTCTTCTTCTTCCTCCTCCTCTTTCTCCTCATCCTCCTTTCTCTTTCTTCCTCTTCCATGTCTGAGCAATTTTTAACCCTCTTTACACTCTGGCACTTACTCCTACTCTAGAGTCTCTAGAGAATTGAATGCTCTGAAGCTGTCAAAAATCATGCCTCACCTAAAGCCCAAGACAATCATAGTTACCTGCTCTGGACAAACTGAAGAAGCCCCACATCCCATAACTGGGGTTAAAACCAAAAACATACTCACATAACTGCATTTTAAAGAATCCAAAATTGTCACTACAGTGCTTGGTGTATATGTATAAGGATCTAGTTTCAGATTCCTAGAATCCATGTTAAAAGCCTGTGTGGTAGCCTATGTCTATAATCCCAGTTTTTCTATAGTGGGGTAGGAGATAGAGACGGGAGAATCCCTGGATGCTTATGGATAAGCTACTCTGGCAGGCTCAGCAGTGAACAGCAAGAGCCCTGTTTGAAACAAGGTGGAAGTTAAGGAGCAAGGACTGGCTCCTGAAGTTGTCCTCTGATCTTCATGCTGAGGCAGGTGCATACCTGCACTCACACACATGTTCCTGCACATATCATGTACACCCAACATACACATACAAAGATAAAACAAAGGGTTCATGGTGATACTTTCAAAAAAATAGGAGACTAATGTATCCTAGTCTCACAAATGTTAACTTATTATCCAATAAATACATTGCATAATTTACTTTGATTGAAGATTCTAAGATGAAAATTAATAAAAATTATATTTCTTTATCATAATATACTAATATATTTAGGAATTCTAATTCATATAAAATGAGTAAATTGAAAAAAAAATAAGTAAATTGATTTGACATCTCTGGCACATGTTGACTACTATTTTAAGTTCACTTCCCCTCATGAAGTTGCTTAAAAATGGAAAAAGTTCATTTTCTATCAGGTGTCTCTTTAAGGCGAGTCCGCTCAGGAGAACAAAAGCCACACAAGTAACAGAGCTTCTGGGGCAAGGTCCTAAGGGCCTACATCTGAAGCGAGGGGGTGAATCTGATCCTCAGTCTTCTATGCACCTTCCTTGCCAGAGGAGAGCTTGCCTCCAGGGAGTGCTCTGACCCCAGTACTCAGGTGAGATCACCATTTTCTCTCAGGTGTCTCTCTAAGGCAGGTCCACTCAGGAGAACACAGGCTGCAGAAGCAACAGAGCCTCTGGGACAGGGTTCTATAGGCTTACATCTGCATCCAGAAGGTGGGGCTTTTCCACAGTGCTCTGGACAATGGTCTTGCCAGGAGAGAGCTAGTCTCCCAAGAGTGCTGACATAGGCTTACAGACTCACAGGAGGAACAAACTCCAGCCAGAAACAGCCAGAATATCTAACACCAGAGATTACCAGATGGCAAAAGGCAAATGTAAGAACCTTAACAACAGAAAACAAGACTACTTGGCATCATCAGAACCTAGTACTCGCACCACAGTGAGTCCTGGATACACCAACACACTGGAAAAGCAAGATTCAGATTTAAAATCATATCTCATGATACTGGTAGAGGATTTTAAGAAGGAAATTAATACCTCCCTTAAAGAAGTACAGGAGAAGACAGCTAAACAGGTAGAAGTCCTTAAACAGGAAACACAAAAATCCCTTAAAGAATTACAGGAAAACAAAAACAAAAAGGTGAAGGAATTGAAGAAAAGCATCCAAGATCTAAAAATGGAAGTAGAAACAATAAATAAATCACAAAGGGAGATAACTCTGGAGATAGAAAACCTCAGAAAGAAATCAAGAGCCATAGATGCAAGCATCACCAACAGAATACAAGAGATAGAAGAGAGAATCTCAGGAGCAGAAGATTCCATAGAAAACATAGTCACAACAATCAAAGAAAATGCAAAATGCAAAAAGATCCTAACTCAAAAAAGTTCAGGAAATATAGGCACAATGAGAAGACCAAACCTAAGGATAATAGGTATAGATGAGAATGAAGATTTTTTCAACTTAAAGGGCAAGTAAATATCTTCAACAAAATTATAGAAAACTTCCCTAACCTAAAGAAATATATACCCTAGAATATTCTCTTTTATATTTCTTTAGGTTAGGGAAGTTTTCTATAATTTTGTTTTATTGTAATAAATGTTTAACATTTTTGTTAAAATTTTTAGATCTTTAATAGTCATAAGGATTAAGTTTCTATTTGGAGACTCTGTTCCTCTATTTCAGCTAACTTTTCAGCTTAGTAGGAAAATGAAAATCACCTGTGTAGAGCACTGACTGCTGGCTTCCTGGATTCAATATTGATTGAAATATGATGGGGTTGGATACTATATTCACAGGGGTTCAGAAAATATTTCTTCCTTCCAAGAAGGCAAGATCCAGAGGAATAAATATACTAAATTCTAATGAAGATAAGATACATAAAATATATGATGAATCATACTGCACATGTGTGGAGTAGCTTCAGCGTCGTGCAGTAGGTGCTGGACATAGGCTACAGAGAACCACACTGCATCACTCTCGGTGTTGGGGGATTCAAGTGGTAAAGCTGCTCCTCTGAGATGAAGTGACCAAAGTGAAGGGTTTACTAGATTGGGAAGAAGTGTATTCAGGTTTTGTCCCCAGAACTATTAGTTGTGTGATAGGGTGATGGAGTCAGTTTCTAGCTACTGAGAATGAGGTTGATTTCTAACACGGTCTTCAATGTCTGAGCCAAACCTTCCACTTGAACTTTTCAGTTGCTGATATCTGGTTTGCCTCTTCTTGGTGACTAGCTCCTTTTCCTTTCTTGCCCAGGCTCCAGGTTCCTTGAGTTGGTATTGCCACTGTTACTGGATTTTATGATTGTTCGATATTAAACAACAGATTCACTATGGTGATGTGCCTATCCCAAACCATCACATCAGAGTCTTACCAGAATGCACAGCTGGATTCGAGGTTTTCAGAATGTGGATTTACTCCTTAGCAGAACGTCAGTCTACTCTGACAACCAGACTTGTCTTTATGATAAGGCTTGTACATCCTCTCTCACAGGGGATCCTCCTTGTAGCTACAACAATGTGCATCTTACCCCTCTCTCCAGCACCACCATACCAACACTCCCCTTGGGTACCAACTTAGTTTGCTTATGTTTTTTTTTTAGCTCTCTTGTCACTCTGTATCTTAGTTAGGGTTTCTATCTCTGTGAAGAGACACCATGACCACAACAACTCTCATAAAGGAAAACTTTAAATTAGGGCTGGCTTACGGTTTCAGAGGTTTAGTCCAGTATCATCATGGCAGGAAAGATGGTAGCATGCAGGCAGACACGGTTCTAGAGGAGTTGAGAATTCTGCATCTTGATCCTCAGGTAGCAGAAGGAGACTAACTTGAACTCATTGGGCATAGCTTGAGCATGTAATGTCTCAAAACCCACCTCCACAGTAACTTCTAACAAAGTCACACCTACACCAACAAAGCCAAAACTCCTAATAGTTCTACTCCCTGTGGCCAAGCAATCAAATACATAGAGTCTATTCCTTTTGAAACCACCACATCCTATCACTTCCTATGTGACTTTTGATGTTCTTCCAATCTTTCTCACTTGGGAACAGAGTGTATTGTTCATTGTCAGACTTTTCCTATTCATCATGCCACTTGTAGGTGGCTTCTAATTTTCTACTGTAGACTGGGTGTCTCAGACTTAAACTTTCACATCCTAGATATGCTATCCCTGTTAAAGAATAGATGATACTGGCATCTGTACATGGCATTTGTAATTAGTCTCACAAATAAATGAATATATATATATACATAAATATAATACAAATATGTACAAATAAGTACAAATATGGTTTGAAGGGGAATAATATACATATAATTATGTTATAAAAATCTTAATAACATAGAAGTTTTACATAGTAGAGTTATAGGAAGCTTTTAATGAATAAAGCACACAGAAGTAGATTTTTATGTATTAGGTTGTTTATAATCAACTGGTTATTTATAAATTTTTCATATTTTTTACATTCAAAGCAAGTGGACATTCTTAGAAATTGATCTATTATAGGAAATTAAAATACTAAGTTTAAGCTATTTATGTTTTATTGTAATAAATGTTTAACATTTTTGTTAAAATTTTTAGATCTTTAATAGTCGTAAGGATTAAGTTTCTATTTGTGCTGAAATATTTATTTATTTATTTATTTATTCAATTTATATCTCAATATCAACTTGCCCTCTCTTCCCAGTACCCCTCACACAGAACCTACCCCTTCCACTTCTCCCTTTGAAAAGGTGCCCCCTCTAGATATCACACAACCACTAGGTGCTGTGCACCTCCCTCCCCTGGACACATCAGGTCACTAGGCTCATCCTCTCTCACTGAGGCCAGACAAGGCAGTCTGTTTAGACAAGTAGGCAACTGATTCAGGGACAGCCACCCCACTCCTGTTTTGAAAGGACCCACAGGAAGTTCAAGGTGCTCATGTGCTACATATGTGGAGGGGACCTAGGTTCTGCCCATATTCACTCTTTGGTTGGTGATTCAGTCAATAGGAGTTCCACAAAGTCTAGATTAGTTGAGTCTGTTGGTCTTCCTATGTAGTTCCTGCCCTGTCTGGGTCCCTCAACCCTTCCTCCAACTCTTTCATAAGACTCCCTGAACTCCATCTAATGTTTGGCTGTGGATCTATGCATCTCATTCCATTGGTTGCTGGGTGGAGCCTCTCCAAGGATAGGCTCCTGTCTTCAAGCATAACATAATATTATTAATACTGTCAAGGATTGATTCTTGCCCATTGTATGGGTCTCAATTTGAGGCAGTCATTGATTAGATATTCCCTCTGTCTCTGGTCTATCTTTGTTTCTGACTATCTTGTAGGCAGGACACATTTTGGATTGAAGGTTTTGTGAGTGGGTTGATATGGTTAAAATAATTTTCATTGTCATTTTTATATCTCCGATTAAATTTTAAAATTTAAAATGCTCTACAAATTGATGTTATTCCAGCTAAACTCACTACTAACCATTTTCCAAGGGGCATATTTCTATTTTATTCACTAGCACTATCTGCACACTGCTCTTGAGTTGTCCCAACTGAAATGACAACTATCACGGTGCCGAACATGTATAACTACGTACTGTGGTTCAAGATATGGTCCCTCTCTCCAGAAAGGAGTTCTAATACATCATAAATCTTAATCCTAGGCACAAACTTTGTCATCTGGCTGCCCCTATAACCTCAGCCTTTCCTTCTCCAAGTGCAAGATTCCTGGGGGAATTCTAACTTCTTGAGGTCCACTGATTTTTATATTCTGATAGCTACGGCAGAGGGACAAAGCAAATCTGTAGAATATCATAGTCCATGGGAGGTCTGTAGTGGTAGCTCATTGCTTTTAGGATTTCTGTAATCAAGTAGACACTTTATCATGGCAAAAGCCTTTGAAAAGTAAACACAAATAAAATTTAGGCAAGAGGGTCTGATCCCTGACTATACCCATGAACAGAACATAAATAATACTTGGTAGTTTTTAGGTCAGCCTAAAGAGGCATGCTCGGGGAAGCAAGCACAGCGAAATTTATTTTATTTTATGTGTGATTAAAATCCTATACATATTCTTGAACTTTTGACACCTCCTTTAGAGGAAAAAAAAAGGGGGGGATACTAAAAAAAAAGTCTGTTTTCTAGAAGTGCCCTCCCTGGAGGAGAGGCAGGAAAAAGTGTTATCAAGTAGAGGAGAAATAGAAGTCCCTGCTTGCCAGGCTCCAGGCAGTGCTGCTGGACTCAGCCTGCTCCTATTTTGAAGAGAAGTCTTACTTCCTTGTTTTCTGAAATGAAACTCTTGGCTGCTCTCCCTATTGAACATTCCATCTACATTATTCACATTGCAATTCAGAAGGTCCAAGAGTGAAGCTAGAGTTGAGACTACTGGAAACTGGAGCCCTCCCCCAGGATATCTGGTGTTTAATACAGGTTCAGTTTATTTAGCTAAAGGGCACCATTCTCCCCCTCCCTACCCCACCCATCAAAAGGACTCTGCTTCTATTGGCTGCTTGCATCTTCTTACTTCTTTTAAGTTTCCTAAGTGTACTGAATAATTTTCTCCTTGTGGCTTTTTGTGATATGAGAATCCTTTAGCTTCAATGCTTCCTCTTCTTTATCACTACTTATAATCCTCATTTAAATGCCTCTGCCACCCAATCTATAGGTTTCTTACATTCCTCTTCCTCCTCCCCCTCTTCTCCCCTCCCCCTCCCCTCCCCCTTCCCCCTCCTCCTCCTCCTCCTCCTCCTCCTCCTCCTCCTCTTTTTTTCCATTTTTTTGAAACAACAACCTAAGCACAGCTGCCTCTGGTTTGTTACTTGTGTGACACTGAAAATTTGGAATGACCAAGGACATTGGCTTGTTCCTTTCCTATGGCTTTTGCCCAGATGAAACCCTTTTATTTCTTCTCTCATGTCAAAAGACACTGAAGTCCCCCAAGCTGGTTATTAGGATGCTGCATTCAGCTACCTGGGAAAGCTGCAAGACTTTAAGGATAAGAATGAGGTCTGGAGGATCTTTGTTCTCAGAGCTGCAGAATGAAATGCCTTTTTAACCATGCAGCCTCCTTCTACTATGAAACCCTGGCATAGCCTTGGAAAACTTGAAGGTGACAGGGGATGACCCTTCAATGTCTTCATCCCTTACAGGGGGATTCTTGCTCCTACTGCTCAGATACTTGTGGGTTTTCTTTTGGAATTATTTTGTTTATTATTTTAAATAATTATTATTGTTGATTACATATATGTGTGTGTATGTGTGTGTGTGTGTGTGTGTGTGTGTGTGTGTGTGTGTGTTTATGTGTGTGTGAATGAGCATGGTGTTTATGCTGTACATATGCCATAGCAGAAGGTTGGTTTTCTACTTCCACCTTTATGTGAATTCTGGGGATCAATCTCAGGTTTCCATTCTTTCATATTAAGTGGCTTTACCAAGCAAGCTGCATCACAGGTTCAAAGAAAGTATTTTCTTTCTTTTTTGCAGTAATGGGAATTGAACGCAGAGCCCTGTACATACTAGGCATGGGCTATGCCACTGAGCCATGCTCCCAGCGTGTGGGTATTCTTTTAAAAGCCTATTAAACTCCTAACCCCTAAACAAAACATGGACTCCATTGTTTGATGACAGGGTACTAGCTAAGTTATCTGGAAACTGGCAAGCTCAAATACTAGGTTTAATCGCTTGAAGAGACCTTAATTTTGAAGAAGAAACATTTTGATTATAGAGCTTATGTTAGAATAGGCTGGTCAAAGACATGGAGGATAGTCCAAGCATGATGGGAGAGAATTGAGAATGGTTGGTGTCTGGCAAGATGATCAAGAGACTGGTCAGTGTTCTCAAGAGGAAATTCCCTGGCGACACCTAAAGAGATCCAGAACTGCCCCCCGGAGGCTAGACTACACATAGCAAGTAAGTGTCCCCAACCCTAGTTAGAGGATTGCCTGTGTGGACAGGGCCACTTCGCCTGCCTTTCTAACTCATTTTTCCTCTATTTGTAAGACGGGGAATCAGGCCCATCTCCATCTAATTGGATGGCCTCTAGGATGCACCCGAAAGAATTGGGGCAAGCTCAACCCAGACATTTTCAAAAGGAGGCAACTTGCTTTCTTTTGCAATAAAGCCTGGCTCTATTATGAGCTGGGGTAGAAAGATTTGTCTTTGAATGGGAGCCAAAATAAATTCCATACTAAAATTGTTGACATGTTTTTCAGAAAATGAACAAAAAAATAGCAACAAGGTCTCTTATGTTTAAGCCTCTTATGTTAATTACACTGCCATCCTCCTGCTTGATCTACTTTGAAGGTGAAAAAGAAAAAGGGAGGTTTTTTGTTTGTTTGTTTTCCACATTTGTTTGTATCCTTAAAGAAAAATCCAACTTCTGCAAAAGCTGCAAATTCAATCACAATTGCAAGTATTTATTCACGTGAGCTAAGTATTTTTTTTAGCACCTGATATTAATTTAAAAATTCTGTGGAAAATGAAGTTCAGTACAATCTGGTCTTGTTGCAACATGGTCATTGAACTATTTGAAATTTGAAACTGTCATGTGGTAGCCGTTCAATATCAAGTGTCCCCTCTAAAATCTTCTTATTTATGAATGAAAGAAACGATCACTCTGAGGGAGAAAGGACTAATTTGTGGTGCTCATCAATACCCATTTCTATGTCTGGGAAACGCTATGCATGTTGGCAGCAGCACAAGGGTCCTGGATGCTGTCTGTCATCACTCATCGGCAAGTTGGTCCATCAGACCCCAGTGGTTCTCTTCCCTTGCTTGATCCTCTATGAAAAAGTGACCATTTGCAATCTCTCACAGGCTTTCATTGGGACAGATATTCTGTGACCCAATCTGCAATTACAAGATTAGCAGACAAATAGTTTTTGCTCTGTGTGTGTGTGTGTGTGTGTGTGTGTGTGTGTGTGTGTGTTTATGCCTTCTCTTGTATGATAATTTAGTATTCAAGGTCTTTGGGAGCTCTTATCCTGACCAGTCCCTCCTGGAATATAACATTCAGCAACACTCAGAATCGTATGAGACCAATAATAAATATGGACAACAGAACCAGGTGATTCCTACAGAGTTCCATGGGAAGTGGATAACTTGACAGCTTTATCTCCTCCACCCACACTAGCCTCTGGCCTCACCTGAGAAATCCTTTCTTGACTCTCATAAAAAATATTTTCAGATGTTTTTCGAACATTATTTAAAGAGGTATAGCACTGAATAGCCTCTCGTTTCTTATGTTGTTGACCCCGCCCCTCTTTTATTGGGCAACCAAATTGCTTTGTTCCAGAATTCAACAGATTACTTTTCAAATAGTTATGCAAAACTATCGCTGAACTTGCTGCTATTCCAGAGGACCTGGGTTCAATTCTCAGCAACCACATGGACACTCACAATCCATGTGAGCTCACAACTCAGTCTCACAGAAACACGCATGCAGGCAAAATAACATCAGTGCACACTCAAAGATTCAAGGCAAATTTTGTGACTGCTCAGTATTTAAGAGCACTGTCTGCTCTTTTCAGAAGTCCTGAGTTCATTTCCAGACAAGTACATGGTGACTTACAACCATCTTTGCTGGATCTGATGCCCTTTTCTGGCATGCAAGTGTACACCTCTCCTGGACCACATCCTGACACATCATAGCCAACATTGGATTAAATGAGATAAGTCTTCTTGGGGATGCTTTAAGTTAAAAAATAAATTACACTCTACTTATACCAACAGGCTCCCAAATCTCTTTCTCATAGTTTGATTTTTGTCTTGTGTCTTTGATCCTTGTTTAATTTAGTACCCTGCTACAACTGATGTCTTCAATGCTCCTTTTCCCAAAAACGCAGCTGATGGTAACCAAGTGACCCTGACCTTGACCATTACAATCACTTTCTTCTTTCAAAGACTCCCTGAGCTTACCTTTTTTGGAGGAATCTGTGGTTCCTCATCTGGATGTTCCTTATGACAGTGCCCTCACCCAGCAAAGAATAGACAGAGAAATGCCCCTGTTCCCTGAAAACTTTCAAGAACCTAATGTAGAGCAGAGGTTAGCTGACCTACAGTCTCCTCATATCAGGATATAAAGAGCTGTAGGTAACCCTTGAGGCTTAGGTATAAGAGTTGTATTATAAATGTCAGTTGGGAACAGGCTCCACAAATGTGCATGTTGGTTTTTTGTGATTTTTTTTTCTATAATGGTCTAATTCTGCTTCATGGAGAAGGTTTCTTGATGAGGAGTGGGGATTAGATTTAACTTTGAGAATAAGAGCAAATATTTAGAATATAGTTAAGGATTATAATGGTTTAATAATGTGGTGGTTATAGGTTCTGTTCGAGGGTCCATGATTTCACTAGTCCTGGGTAGCTGGCTAGGTTTTAAACACCAAGACTGTTGAGTGGGTCTTAAGTCCAATTAGACAGCTGTTAGTTACCACCAAAATATGAATATGACTACTGTACACTATGGGTTATTGTACCATGGTAGTGGTCATTTTGACTGGGATAATTCTAGGCCCTGAGTAGGTTGTATAGATGCTTGTAGTGGGTAAAATTGGTTAGAACAATATTTGGCCATGTTCACCCTCACTGGGCCAGTGCTAGTCTTCCAAAATAGGACAGAAAGAACAACAGGAGAAAGTGGTTGACTTTACCTGGATAAGCTCAAACGAGCTCAGTAACCTCCTCATATGGAAGAGTGTGTGCCTATTGATGTTACACTTTTTTCTTAGTGAGCATTTCAACTTTGGGGTTATCTAAATTCTATTCCTTATTTATTACACTGAATTTGGGATAAAATAGACTTTCAAGAGATGTAGACTCCTTTTCTAAAAGTGCCCACACTGTGGGAAATAATAGGTAAGAGACAACACAGAGAGAGAAGACTATGCCTGTCAGAGCCAAGACCACTGTTGCCCACCTTGGTCTGCTTTTATTCTGAAGTCTAAACTTCCTTGCTTGCTGAAACTCAAGCTAGACTGCTTGCTCAATTGTGCATAAGAACTTAAAGTGCTGCTGAGCTTGAGACAAGGGGAGACTTGAGACATCCCCATCACCACGAGGTTTCTATCTAGAAGGCAACCAGTGATTGTCCCTTAGCCACTTGCAACAGCTGACAGTAACTTATACGTCATAGAGAGAAATTTAATTTAAAAATCATGACTATTTAATGATTCACTACAGAATTAGTGTTTATCTTGGTATCATTATCTGAATGATACCAAGTCACAGGTAAAAATAGTTCTTTAAATTCCTACCTTCCCCTTGGTTTTGGTCAACCATCAAACAGGTAATGTCACTGGGTAATGATTAGACAGGTGTAAGTACTGTTTAATCATTGATCAGATAACAACACTGCTTAGACATTAGAGGGGTGTGTGCCTTTGGTTATCCATTAGCCAGGAAGTTGATTGACTGTTCCACAAAAGGTGCAGGAGCAGCAGAACCTGCTTAGTCAGAGAGTGATAAGCAATGAGTTCCAAACAGCAAGGTGTGAAACTGAATGATGGCAACTTCATCCCTGCACTGGGCTTTGGCAGCTACAAACCGGAAGAGGTAAGAACAGTGGTGCTGTGGTGAATGGGTCAAGAGAAAATGGGCTGAGGGTGGGTGGAGAGAATGAAGCCATCAAGTCACTCACTTGCTATGTGACTCTGTGGGACTCAACTGGTTCTGTTTCTCTAGACTACTGTACAAGATAGAAGATAGTTTGACTTTGTTCTGTATGAAGGTCTAATTACATCATCACTTACCAATAATTCCGATAACTGGTCTTGGCTTGCTAGAAGAATCAGTTACCAGTCCACAACACCATCAGCTTCCTCGATTCTATTCTAATGGCAGAGGAGGGAACAGAGGTTCCTCTGTTTAGCTATGTATTTCAGGTATTTTTCCCCTATTAAGTAATATAAGACTTATGGAAATCAGCATGTTGAATGTTTGTATAAATGTCTAAGGATTATCACAGTTCTATGTTGACAAGCTGTCAGTAAAATTCACAGTAAATGCTGCATTTGAGTTAAGTAAAGCCTCCACTTACAATTCTCAGTTGTGGGCACTGAGGGGACACTGCAACGTGATGCTGGTGTAAATGGTAATGGTGACACGCTGGCTGGTCTTTGCTACTCAGAATAATTCAGAAGCAAATTTGTATTTCTTCTCTGTTTTGATTGAAGCACCCTTCTCCTGTTCTTGTAGCTGTGACCCCCTACATAAATTATAACAAGACTATTCCTATATACTCAGTCCTGTAAAGTTTTCCAGAATACTGGCTGAATGTGAGGTCTATTTCAGGTACTCTGATGCAATTGATGGGCCATTGCTGTGTAGGTATGTAAAGGTCATGGATATGAACTTCTGGTGATCACCCAGGAAACCCCCAGTGAAAATAAATTGACACTTACTACCCCAAATGCTCACCTAACCTGAGATATGGGAAAAGGATGATTCTCCTGAAAACACTCTTGTGTATTTGATCTCCAAAATTTCTGTTGTAGATTCTGTTGTTTTACAGGTAGCAGGATTTCAGTAGACAGGAACTAGACTCTTATTAAGCAGGATTTCAGTAGACAGGAACTAGACTCTTATTAAGCAGGATTTCAGTGGACAGGGACTAGACTCTTATTAAGCACTAAAGCTGTATGAGAATGACCTGGGAATATATAATTCCTTCAACTTCAGGAAACTGACGATCAGTTCCATTTATGCCACTTTCTTCTGTGTCTTTAGATACTCCCCTTTGTTCTTTCTTCAGGTTCCTGAAAATAAGCCTCTGGAGGCTACCCATTTAGCTCTAGAGGCTGGGTTCCGCCATATTGATACTGCATATGTGTACCAAACTGAAAACCATGTAGGGCAGGCTATTCGAAGCAAGATTGCAGCTGGCCTTGTGAAAAGAGAAAACATATTCATCACTACAAAGGTATTGTGTGCGTGGTGCTCAGGTGTACAGATTAGTTGAAATGTAATATAAGCAAGCAAAGACTGACTTGATTGGATCATTAAGTAGTAAAATATACATTCAGGTTCAACTCTTAGTTGCATATAATTCATAGATGAGTTCCAGCACGAAAAGCCAAAATGATTATGACTTCCTACTGTCTACAAATGCATAGTTAAAAGTCCTTCATTTTTCTGAACCTCGATTATATTTTATCATGGGCTGTGAGTTCAGGTAAACTATGAAATTGTGGCTTCTATATCTCCTAGATAGCTTTCTAATCTGTTATATCCCAGAGACTAATTTTTACCTTTAAATATCAAGTAGCAGTAAAAAGCAACCTTCATATTAAAGATCTGTTAAAGTAAATTTACTTCTGTCCATCACAGATTAGAATATTCACATGGTGTTCAATGATGTGAGCTCTCAGTTCTTCTTTAATTGAAGAAAGAATTGAATAATTAGAATAATAATTAGCTTCTGATCTCTTTAGAATATAACCCAGATACTGAATATTATTATTAGTTGATAGAAGTTTTATCTTTTGAGAAAATTTCTTTCAGTTTTAAAAGATCGAAAGCATCTTATAATGATGGTCATGTGTATAAGTCACATTAGTGGAAGACACAAATAAAATAAAGAAAATTTTATTTATTAGTAATTCCTAAATAGTACAAAATGTACAAAATGTACCAGTATTATGTAACATTAAGCCTCCATATGTGAATAATTTACTAATCCAGGATTTTTTCATTCTTTCATGCAAGTAGCTTTGGTGCACTTTCCATAGACCAGAGCTGGTTCGCTCTAACTTGGAAAAATCATTGAAAAACCTTCAGCTGGATTATGTTGACCTCTATATTATACATTATCCAATGCAAATGAAGGTAAGTAATTTAAATGAGCAGACTTAATCAACCTTGACAAGGATGGGACTATTATTTTTCACAATGATCAAGATCAGTTTCTATTGTATTTTCCTGTAAACTCAATTGCTATGTTCTGTATTCTATACAAAGTAGGTTATACAAAAAATTGTAAAATGGGAAGCCCAAGCAATTGCTAGAATTTTAGATTTAAAACTAGTCTTGCATTAGTAAGTATTTGGATTTAATTCAGCTTTTCTTTGTGGCATTAGGCAGTTCAAGTTTCTGGGTTATTACCTCCTTATAGCATCTTTGAGTTTAGTATCATCAAAATTAGTCTCGAATATAACCCTAATTTACTATCCTTAGTGGATATAGTTGCCTTTTGCCCAAATAAACTCAGATAGAAAAAGAAAACTGACTGACCTGGGTCATGACTCAATTAACTTCTTTCTTTCTTTCTTTCTTTCTTTCTTTCTTTCTTTCTTTCTTTCTTTCTTTCTTTCTTTCTTTCTTTCTCTTTCTTTCTTTCTTTCTTTCTTTCTTCCTTTTTCTTAGATATTTTCTTTATTTACATTTCAAATGCTATCCTGAAAGTTCCCTATACCCTCCCCCCGCCCTGCTCCCCTACCCGCCCACTCCCACTTCTTGGCCCTGGCATTGCCCTGTACTGGGGCATATAAAGTTTGTTAGACCAAGAGCATCTCTTCCCAATGATGGCCAACTAGGCCATCTTCTGCTGCATATGCATCTAGAGACACAATAAGCTCTGTGGGTTCTGGATAGTTCATATTGTTGTTCCACCTAAAGGGTTGTAGACCTCTTCAACTCCTTGGGTAATTTCTCTAGCTCCTCCATTGGGGGCCCTGTGTTCCATCCTATAGATGACTATGAGCATCCCCTTCTGTATTTGCCAGGCACTGGCATAGCCTCATACGAGAAAGTTATATCAGGGCCATCTCAGCAAAATCTGGCTGGCATATGCAATAGTGTCTGATTTGGTGGCTGATTATGGGATGGATCCCCGTGTGGGGAAGTCTCTGGATGGACCATCCTTTTGTCTTAGCTCCAATCTTTGTCTCTGTAACTCCTTTCATGGGTGTTTTTTCTCTATTCTAAGGAATGAAGTATCCACTCTTTGGTCTTTGTTCTTCTTGATTTTCTTGTGTTTTGCAAGTTATATCTTTGGTATTCTAAGTTTCTGGGCTGATATCCACTTATCAGTGAGTGCATATCAAGTGACTTCTTTTTTGATTGGGTTACCTCACTAAGGATGATATCATCCAGATACATCCATTTGCCTAGGAATTTCATAAATTCATTGTTTTTAATAACTGAGTAGTACTCCATTGTGTAAATGTACTACATTTTCTGTATCCATTCCTCTGTTGAGGGACATCTGAGTTCTTTCCAGCTTCTGGCTATTATAAATAAGGCTGCTATGAACATAGTGGAACATGTGTCCTTATTACCAGTTGGAACATCTTCTGGGTATATGCCCAGGAGAGGTATTGCTGGATCTTCCAGTAATACTATATCCAGTTTTCTGAGGAACCTCCAGACTGATTTCCAGAGTGGTTGTACAAGCTTGCAATCCCACCAGCAATGGAGGAGTGTTCCTCTTTCTCCACATCTTTGCCAGCATCTGCTGTCATCTGAATTTTTGATCTTAGCCAATTCTGACTGGAGTGAGGTGGAATCTCAAGGTTGTTTTGATTTGCATTTCCCGGATGATTAAGGATGTTGAACATTTTTTCAGGTGCTTCTCTGCCATTTGGAATTCCTTACTTGAGAATTCTTTGTTTAGCTCTGTGCCCCATTTTTTAATGGGGCTATTTGAATTTCTGGAGTCCAGCTTCTTGAGCTCTTTATATATATTGGACTCAATTTCATTATTGCTGGAGATCAAGTTTGTATGATTACTGAATTTCTCAGTGATAGAAAAATATCTCAGCATAAATGTACTCATCCCATCTGGTACAAAGTTGAGCAATCCTCTGATCTTGGAGTAAGGATTATACAAATGACAGAAAAGAAGACTCAGAGGCAAAGGTTAGAAATTGGGAGGACTGTTCATTCAGCACAGCAACAGCCCCAAGTTTAATTCTCTTAGGTTTTATATACTTTATAGTATGGTGGGATAAAATGTCATATGCCAGCAGATACAATAGCAGATATACACTTAATATCTGTTCTCATCTGGAGGCCTCCCTATTCTTCCATGCTCTTTCCTCCAAGATTAACAGAACATTCAGCCCCTTGCCTTGGATATCAAATACACGCCCTCTTATCATTCCACGTGTCAGCAGTCAAGGAAATCTGCCAGTAGACCTTGGCCTGACTTGACTCTGCCTGACAGGAAGAATTTCACAGAAGCAGGCAAAATGGCTCCCAAAACAGAAGTATCAATAAGACATGACAAAATAGTAGACATCAGCTAGGAAGCCAAAGGTAGATCTGTGAGAACACTGTATAATAATAATTAATAATAATAGATATGTAAAATTACATGATATATACAAGAGACTAGTTCAAGCACCCAAAAATACTACTTAAAATTTCACATTCAAATCTCTATGTAAATAGAAACACATAGCATGATGCTCCACATAATGACTATTTAGTGTTCCAATTCTAGCTATTCCTATGAGACACTGTGTATACTCAGATCACAGACTATTCCTATTCCAGCCAGGGGAAGATCTGTTTCCAGAAGACGAGCATGGGAAAACATTATTTGACACAGTGGATATCTGTGCCACATGGGAGGTGAGCAGTTGGAAGAGGGACAACGGAGGAGGTAAGGGAGGGAGCCTCGGGGGTACAGAAGAATATGGAAATGTGCCTCTGGGTGTAGGCATTCTTTATGTTGACAGTGTGTGTCATTGGAGTTCCTCTGATGTGACAGAGGGAAATGGAGTATTCAGGACAACAGGAATGACTGGATTCTGCTATGATACCGACTGTGACCATCACTGCTTCTTAGCAAGGACCCAAGGATACTGTGTGGCTGTCACTTTCTTCCTCTGTTATCTTCAGTCTTTTGGTTTTGTCATGTTCAGTGTCAGGGATCGTTCAGACAGTGTCTCCCTAGAGTGACTTTCTCAATGTTAGTGTAATAATGATCAAATTCAGGGTCTTTCTCACTATGGCAAGGGCTCTGCCAATGAGCTATATGTGCAGAGTGGACACTTTTTGTTTAATAGCTCCATCTTGCACTTATCTCGATATAAATATGACTCTTTGAAACTCCTTCATTCCTAGGCCATGGAGAAGTGTAAGGATGCAGGATTAGTCAAGTCCATTGGGGTGTCCAACTTTAATAGAAGGCAGCTGGAGAAAATTCTGAATAAGCCTGGGCTCAAATACAAGCCTGTCTGCAACCAGGTGAGAACACTCACATGCCTCTTTACCTCACATTGCCTTATTTCTGTTTTGATGCCTCCAATCTGGTTGCCCCTTCTTTAATTAATCTTATTTTCATGGAAAGAAGATTATAAGACAAGTGTCACTGTATCAAAAGATTCTTAGAGATTCTAAAATAAAATATTGGATTATTAAAAGTTTTCCTTTTAAGCAGGTGTCAGGAGGAGTATTTAAGGATCAAAGTAGACTTACCCTTGAGCTGGAAAAAATATCTCCATATATATATATATATATATATATATATATATATATATATATATATATATATATATATAAAATTTTAATTACTTTTTTGTGGGACCCATATGAAGACCAAGCTTCATATCCATTACATATCGGCAGGGGGCCTAGTTCCAGGCTTTGCATGCTCTTTGGTTGGTGGTTCAGTCTCTGGTAGGCACCAAGGGTCCAGATTAGGTAACATTTTTGGTTTTTCTATGGAGTTCCTATCCCCTCAGTGTTTCTCAATACTTCATTCAAATCTTTGACAAGACGTCAACGATCTTTCTAATGTTTGGCTGAGGTTCTCTGCATCTGTTTTGGTTAGCTGCTTGGTAATATTATGTAACATCTTAACACTCTGGAGAAGTAGTATGAGGAACATAGGAAACTCTGAACATTGTTTTTACAACTGCCTCCAATGTAAAACAAAAATACAAAATTGAAACCAATGACTAGTAGAATGTCATGGAGAATTTTCCTATAACACTTGTTGGATTTCTTAATTGCTGACCTAAATGGCCTGAAAAACAGAAGCTTCTTTGTCTGTCACCAACTGTGGCAAAGTTACATGCATGTTTCTGTTTATCCATGAAGTAGCTTCTTCATCCAGACAAGAATCAATTGTTCTTATACATTCAAGTGCTTTACATAAAGTATGGGTCTGATGTTAAAAGATAGATTATGGTTGCTTTTAAGCCCAGGACTAGAAGGGTTTAGTTCAGAATTCTTCTTCGAAGAAGACCTAACACCAATACTCTTCAAACTATTCCATAAAACAGAAATGGAAGGAACAGTACCCAATTAATGCTATGAAGCCACAATTAAACTGATACCTAAATCACACAAGGACCCAACAACGAAAGAGAACTTCAGACCAATTTCCCTTATAAATATCAATGTAAATATACTCAATGTAATTCTCGAAAACCAAATCCAAGAACATGTCAAAACAATCATCCATCATGATCATGTAGGCTTCATCCCAGGGATGCAGAGATAGCTCAATATAGGGAAATCCATCAACATAATCCTCTATATAAACAAACTCAAAGGAAAAATAAACACACATGATTATCTCATTAGATGCTGAGAAAGCATTTGACAAAATTCAACATCTCTTCATGGTAAAAGTCTTGGAAAGATCAGGAATTCAAGACCCATACCTAAACACAATAAAAGCAATATGCAGCAAACCAGTAGCCAATATCAAACTAAATGGAGAGAAGCTAGCAGTCCCATGAAAATCAGGGACTAGACAAGGCTGCCCACTCTCTCCCTACCTATTCAATATAGTATTCAAAATCCTAGCCAGAGCAATTAGACAACAAAAGGAGGTCGAAGGGATACAAATTGGAAAGGAAGAAGTCAAAATAACACTATTTGCAGATAATATGATAGTATATATATGTGATCCTAAAAATTCCACCAGAGACTCCTAAACCTGATAAACAGCTTCAGTGAAGTATCTGGATATAAAATTAACTCAAACAAATTAGTGGCCTTCTCTACTCAAAGGATAAACAGACTGAGAAAGAAATAAGGGAAATGACCCCTTCACAATAGTCTCAAATAGCATAAAATACCTTGGTATGACTCTAACTAAGGAAATGAAAGGTCTGTATGACAAAAACTTCAAGGCTCTGAAGAAAGAAATCGAAGATCTCAGAAGATAGAAAGATTTCCATGCTCATGGATTGGCAGGATTAATATAGTAAAAATGGCTATTCTGCCAAAAGCAATCTACAGATTCAATGCAATTCCCATCAAAATTCCAAATCAATTCTTCATAGAGTTAGAAAGAGCAATTTGCAAGTTCATTTGGAATAACAAAAAACCCAAGATAGCAAAAACTATTCTCAACAATAAAAGAACTTCTGGGGGAATCACCATCCCTGACATCAAGCTGTATTACAGAGCAATAATGATAAATACTATATGGTATTGGTACAGAGACAGACAGGAAGATCAATAGAATAGAATTAAAGATCCAAAAATAAACCCAAACACCTATGGTCACTTGATATTTGACAAAGGAACTAAACCCATCCAGTGGGGAAAAAAGACAGCATTTTTAAGAAATGATGCTAGTTCAACTGGTGGTCAGCATGTAGAAAAGTGCAAATAGATGAATTCTTATCTCCTTGTACAAAACTCAAGTCCAAGTGGTTCAAGGACCTCCACATAAAATCAGATACACTGAAACTTATAGAGGAGAAAGTGGGGGCAGATACACTGAAACTTATAGAGGAGAAAGTGGGGGAAAGCCTCAAACACATGGGCACAGGGGAAGTTTTCCTGAACAGAGCAGCAATGGCTTGTGCTCTAAGATCAAGAATTGACAAATGGAACCTCATAAAATTGTAAAGCTTCTGTAAGGCAAAGGACACTGTCAATGGGACAAAATGGAAACCAACAGATTGGGAAAAAATCATTTCCAACCCTACATTCTACAGAGGACTAATATCCAATATATAAAAAGAACTCAAGAAGTTAGACACCAGAAAACCAAATAACCCTATTTAAAATGGGCTACAGAGCTAAACAAAGAATTTTCAACTGAGGAATATCGAATGACCAAGATTCATCTAAAGAAATGTTCAACATCCTTAGTCATCATGGAAACGCAAATCAAAACAACCCTAAGGTTCTGACTCACACCCGTCAGAATGGCTAAGATCAAAAACTCAAGTGACAGCAGAGAAGCTAGTGAGGATGTGGAGAAAGAAGAACACTCCTCCATTTCTGGTGGGATTGCAAACTTGTACAACCACTCCAGAAATCAGTCTGGTGGTTCCTCATAAAATTTTCATTACTTTTTAACTAAATAAAATGAATGGCTAAGATCAAAAATTCAGGTGACAACAGTTGCTGGCGTGGATGTGGAGAAAGGGGAACACTCCTCCATTGTTGGTGGGAATGCAAGCTGGTTCAACCACTCTGGAAAGCAGTCTGGTGGTTCCTCAGAAAATTGGACATAGTACTACTGGAAGATTTTGCAATACCTCTACTGGGCATATATCCAGAAGATATTCCATCTGGTAACAAGGACACATGTTCCACTATGTTCATAGCAGCCTTATTCATAATAGCCAGAAACTGGAAAGAACNCTTCAACCCTATAGGTGGAAGAATAACCATGAACTAACTAGTACCCCCTGGGCTCGTGTCTCTAGCTGCATATATAGAAGAGGATGGCCTAGTTGGCCATCAGTGGGAAGAGAGGCCCCTTGGTTATGCAGACTTTATATGCCCCAATACAGGGGAACGCCGGGGCCAAGGGGTGGGAGCGGGTGGGTAGGGGAGTAGGGCCGGGAGGGGGGAGGATATAGGGAACTTTCTGGATAACACTTGAAATGTAAATGAAGAAAATATCTAATAAAAGTTGAAAAAAAAAAGAATATAAATTTACTTTGGTAATATATATTGAATATACATTTTATATTTATTATGTATGCTATTTTAATTATAGTTATAATAATATGTAATATTTAATTCTAATTATAAAAATAAGAAATGTATACTATATAAGATATGTAATGATATAGTAAATACAAATTAAATGTAAAACATAGAAATATAAGTATTTTCCTTAATTTTTAAAGTAGCATTTGTGTGTATGTGCTCATGTTTGTGTGTGTGTGGATGTGTATATGTGTGTGTGCTTGCGTACACACACACGTGTGTGTGTGTGTGTGTGTGTGTACACATATGTTATGGTGCATACATGGAAAACAGAAGATAACATGTGAGTCTCATGGTGCAAACTCAGTTCTGGCTTGGCAGCAAAGATCTTAAATCACTGCACAATGTCCCAGACCCTATTATTGCAATATTCTTATGAACTTGTTCAAAGCAGGTTCTTTGATTTTTTTTTCACCTTCAGAAAGCTTAGAAAAATCTCCCAAGAATGAAGATGTTATCAGACATTGTTAGATTTGTGTTTAGAGACATTGCAGTTATTATCTTAATCTGAATCTCCCTATATTTAAATTTCTTGATTTCTGGAGACATCTTCAAGCCAACACTATGCTTTCTGTTTGTAATCTGCAAAACAGAATTAAACTCCAAGATATAGTTCATAGAACTGGATTATCACAGGAATATTATTTTGTGTCGTATTAGTAATATAGACAAGAAATTAAGTTTTAAAGACACAGATTACATTATATTGATAATGTATGTTACATTTCCTTCTTCAGGTACTTGCCTTTAATACTTCTATATTACATTAACATTAGCATCTCATAGATATATGATAGTATAGTCATATATCTTTGTTTGCCCATCTACAGGTGGAATGCCATCTCTACCTGAACCAGAGCAAGCTGTTGAACTACTGCAAATCAAAGGACATTGTTCTAGTTGCCTACTGTACTCTTGGGTCTCAACGACCTAAGCGATGGTAAGAAAGGCAATAGGGAATTTACTTCAAACCCCAGTGCTGGTGAAGTCTTTTCAGTACTATAAACTCAATTTCCAGAAGCTCAGTTTGAACTGGCTGAGAGAGAGGGTAGAATTTGCATTTTTAGGAGACGTCAATGATGGAAATGTTGCTGGTCCAAGGAGTCCTTTGAAGACCCCTGGTTTTGAGTAGGTACCCATGAATTCAGAAGCCTCTTAAAGATACCCAACTTTTGAAGTTAAAGATTTCTGCCTTTTCTTCCAGGGTAGACCCAAGCTCCCCAATTCTCTTGAATGATCCAGTTCTTTGTGACATGGCAAAAAAGCACAAGCGAAGTCCAGCTCAGATTGCCCTTCGCTATCATCTTCAACGTGGAATTGTGGTTCTTGCCCAGAGTTACAAAGAGAATGAGATAAAAGAGAACATACAGGTGACCAGAGAGGTTGTGGACATTGGGCTCCTACATGCTAACTCACTATCTTGCCTCTATTTTCTTCTTTGAAATCTCTCAGGGCATTTTTGTTTTCTGAGTCAATCTCTTAGCATTTCTTACACATGTGAGACTTCATTTGCATTTAGAAGTGCTCTGTACTAAACACAAACATCAAGTTAACTTGATAGAATTAGTTTTAGAACGAGCACAGGGATTTAGGATCCAGCATGAAGTCAGTCACGCACTTGTGAACAGCTCCTATGCAAGGGATCTCTTTATTTCTTGCTGAAATGAGAGTGTAAGTTTGGATAGATATTTTGATATGACAATCTTTGATGCTTTATTTTGTACTTGACCTGCATAGTCACATATTTTATTTTATTTTTGTTTATTCATTTTTAAGTTTATGTGTATAGATGTTTTGGCTGAATATATGTATATGTACCATACACATTCCTGGCACTGGCAGAGGCCAGATAATGGTATCATATGCCCCAGAACTGGAGGTGTGGATAGTGGTGAGTGGCCCTGTGGGTGCTGGGGAACAAACTTGCCCAGAAAGAGCAGCTAGTGCCTTAAATTACCGAGCCATCTCTCCAGGCCTGAGCTAACACATTTTAATATGGATGTATTTATTTCTTTTGAGTTGCTTCCCTAGCTAAATGCATATTATTTTCTTGAAGACTTACCTATGCAGATGATCTTTTATTTTCAACTACAAGAACTGTGTTGTACTATTACCTAAAGTAGTTGCAAAGTGAACAAGTCCCAACATAGAGCTTTAATATAAAGAGTCTTATTTAGTTCATTAGTCTATGATCTTAAATTCTTTTTTAGTTTGGCCTGAACATTGAGGCATCTCTCTAGCTGAAGTTCACTCAAATGTGTTCATGAAACTGTTGTATATGTTTGCAAGATGATGAGGTCCATCTACCTCCTCAGGATTCAGTTTGTCTCTTAACTGATGTTCTTTTTAACTTCAAATAATTTTCATTCAGTAGCCAAATGGCATAGGCTTCACCTCTCCACGTGTTCTCCTCCAAGACACAGAGTAGATATTTTCAAAGACTTTAAACTTAGGCAAATAATTATTATTATATAATTTTCTCCTACTAATTTGTAAAGGTTAATGCAAGCTAAAAAAAAAAAATTAAGAACTGGGAGATAGCTCAGTGCTAAAACTCTTGCCTAGCAACCATGGGACTGATTCTCCAGAACTCTCATGAGATTCCAAGTGGATGTGGTGCTCTCCTCTGTCTCCAGCCTTGTAGGCAGATGCGGGATCCCCAAAATAATCCGGCTAGTGAAAATAGCCATATTGGTGAGCTCTGATCTGATGGAGAGACCCTCCCCTAGTTAATGAGGTACAATTGCTAAGAGGATGAAGCCTGATATGAACCTCAGGTTTTCACACACACACACACACACACACACACACACACTCACACACACACAGACACATCTATATATGCAAACGAGAATAAACATATACATTCATACATATATTTATTCACTCAATATATATTCATGAGCTAAAGCTCTTTTTATTGTGCTTATTCCTTTACTTTGTGGTTAAATATCATGTTCTTTCTTCATTAACAATAGAATGCTATATGCCTTTTTTGTTTACAGTTGTGTTCCAAACTCTTCTTTAATGGAAGTGCAATTTATGAAGTCATGTAAAGTAAAAATTCAAAGAACACTTAAATAATTTTCTAAATGTCTATGTGGTGTTGCCTGCAAGAATACTTATATCCATGAATTTTTTCTGTCTTATTTATGCTCACCCTTTCTCAAATTATGTTGGAATATCAGTCTTGCTGAACAAAGTGACAATCATTTTGATCTACCTTCTTGTATTTAAAAATAGGACAAGTTACTTCAACAGTATGGATAACAACAAGACCTGGATAAGAATAGTACCAAAAGTCACTCCTACATGGAGGACAGAGCTCTCATGAAGGGGCATCATTAGACAAAGAGCTGCAGGCAATTAAAGTTTTCTGAGAGTCTAAGAGCAAAAGAATTAGTCTTGCTTAGGATAAGCTCCTTAATTGCTCATTCAGTACCAACTAGTTAGACATTAAATCATATATATATATATATATATATATATATATATATATATATATATATANGGGGTGGCAAAATGACAATCATATTTTAAATTAAGAGTAAAAATATGATTCTTTGAACAGATAATTCATACACATGTATATATTATTTCCATAATTTATTATTGTTTACCATGATTATATCTTTCAGTGTTTAGATAGATCTTTCAGTCTTTAAATATGCACTAAATTTGTCCATCAGTTGAGAAAACCTGAAGTTTTAAATTAGTGAGAAATTTAATATGTAACTATTGTTGGAGTTTTCAATTTTAGGTGGCTTTTTAAATATATTTTAAATAACTTTCTTATTGTTTTTCTATTAGGGAATTTGTGGGTATTGTTAAGCTTATTGATTGTTAAGTTTGTGGAAAGTGGTTCTATTTATCATCTCTTAATAGTGTATTCTCAGTTCTTTTGATGGTTTTTGTTTGTTTGTTTTTGCTTGTTTTTCGTTTTTCGAGACAGGGCTTCTCTGTGTAGCCCTGGCTGTCCTGGAACTCACTTTGTAGACCAGGCTGGCCTCGAACTCAGAAATCTGCCTGCCTTTGCCTCCCGAGTGCTGGGATTAAAGGTGTGAGCCACCATGCCCTAAAGAAAAGTTGACTCACTGATTTTTGCTAGATGGATCAGTTGTTAGACTGTTGACATTTTAAGCTCTTTCCCCTCCGTTCTTCCCTCCTTTCTTCCCTCTCTTTCTCCCTCCCTACCTTCATCTCTCTTCTTTCCCCCTTCCATTTTCCTTCTCTCTCTTCCCACCTTCCTCTGTACTATTTATGTATCCCTACTTTTAGAGGAAAAAAAAGTTTGGTTTTAAGAAATTAATAAAATTTATTTTATTTTTATGGAAAGTATCCTCTACAGGTCAAATCCTTTGTTCTTTGGAATTGATAAAATTAATACTTTCCTAATTCTTGGATTAAATTGTGTTGTAAAGAAAATTGTTAATATTTTGACAGTTTGTTATATTGGATATAGAAAGCTAATTATATTCACATAAATATTTGAATTATATGGTTTGGAAATTTATTTTGGCTTGCTTGGAAACAATCTCTATGGTCTTTGAATAAAATCAAACATGTATCTGCTGCAGGCCCTTTTATCTATATTTTTCTGCCTCAGCATATCTGAAAAATTATTACCTTGAACTTTTATCTGACATCCATTGACCACTTGAGTAACTTTCTTTATATCTTTCATATTTTTAGACCTTTTTCTATATTAAAAATTGCCTTTCAGAATAAAATGTGATTCACTTGGGTTTTAAGATTTGCAAGTGTGTAGTGTCTTAAAGTGTTTCTAATTTTTCAATAGGTATTTGAATTTGAGCTGCCCTCGGAGGATATGAAAATCCTAGATAGCCTGGACAGAAATTTAAGATATGCACCTGCTCCATTGTAAGTCACTCTGAAAAATAGGCCACAATTTATTTTAATTTATATCTTTTCCTTTTCAGTGAATGCTAGTTTAGTAACAACAACAAAAAAAAAAACCCCTTCCTTAGTTTCTTGAAAGCTGCCATTAGTATAGTTATTTTAACAATTGTTTTTCCCATTTCTGAATTACAAAAAATCTTACTACTGAAGATAAAGTTTATGCAGAAAGAGATGTAAAACATAGGGGGAAAATATTTAGTTGGAAAAAAAACTCCTTCACTGATTAAGTTGATAGTCATTAAAATGTTTTTCTCTGCAGGTTTAGGCACATCTTCTCCCACTGAGGCCATGGTTATATAATCTGATAATTCATACATATATCAAATAAAGACAAACATGGAATATGTAATCCCTTTTTACTCCTGGAGATTTTAATTCAAAATAGAATTGTATAATAATGTTTAAAGGTGGCAAATAGTTTGCAAAGATGAGCATGTCCATTATCATTGTTAAAAGAGTTTTTTAATTAATAAAGAAAATAAAGGATATAATGAAACACAATGCATGTCAGATAGTGGCAAGCACTCAGAAATTCTGGTCACCTATTAAATAGTTTAGTAATGATTTTTGTCAATTTATGTTTGGTAATGGTGCTAAAGCATGAAGATCTACAAATTATATGCTAACCTTGCTCTTTTGACATAGAAATCTATCTTATCAATGGCATTCTTTATCTGAATGTAACAGGATGTGTTGTATTTAATGGCTAGTGCATAAAAACAAATGGGTTAGGTAAATGAAAAGAAATTAGTACCTAAAAGCTGCATTATCCACATAGCTTGTAATGATTCATGTTCAGACTCACACTGAACAGGACATTCCCTTTATGCTTTTCCTGACTGACTGAAATGTGACCCAATCTTGCCTTCTGTGCTTTGGCAGGCTGACTGTAGAAGCCAAAAGAAAGGAGCATTTTGTGAATGTCTACCTCTCTAGATCATTCTGATCTTGGCAAGGAAATTTAATATGAAAAATTCAGTTATAATATTCTTAAAAGATTTCCTTCATAGTCAAGTTTATGAAAATAAAAATAGCATATTCCACAATTGGGCAAGAAAAATGAAGTGGTCAAGTCTAATGATGGCATCATAGATTTCTGCTTCTGTTATTTGTTTCATAGAAATAAATCCAAGAATTAATGTTTTACATTTTTCTTTTCTTTTTTAGTGGAGAGGGTCACCCAGAATACCCCTTTTCTGATGAATTTTAGTGTAGAGATCTGTGTCATGACTTCTACACACAGCTCCAAGTCTCTTTATATGGATAGCGATGTGCATGACATCCCAGATGATGCAGATTCAACATGTGTTACTTCTGCTCAGTCTGAGCAGCCTGACAACCCTCCTCCAGCCAGAGCTGTGTCCACCAGTCCGGAACAGAAATCACTACATTTTCATCATTCTTCGACATTGTTGTAATACTTGTTATAAAGGTCCTTCCTTTGGTCAGAATTGCCAGTGTTTCTTGTGTGGTTTGTTTCCTTTTGAATGATTGAGACCAAAAAGGAACTTCTGTGGAACGCTGGGGATAGAGTTTAGGAAATGATAACCTAAGGGGAAGTGGTGGGAGGAGACTCATGGCTCTAGGGAAGTTGCAGTTAGCAGGTATTTAGGAGAGGGATCATCTGGCCTGTGACACATTTCATGTAGTCCTTGGTTCTTAAATGGAAGGTGAAGAATTCTTGACTGGAAGCAGTGCCTGGCTTCCCTCACAGCATGTAAATAACAGAGTTCTGGATTGGGGAGTGGGACATTACCGAAATAGTATGGACCCAAGAGGTGACAAGAGGGTTGAACAAGGCCCTGGTCTTTGGATATAGTGATATGCCATTAAATTGAGTGCCCTGTCCTTCAAGAGAAATTGGAAGGAGGGTGGGGGTGATTCCTCAGCCTCCTCACCAACAGAGGAAGAGCAGGAACAGAGGGAGATCAGCACCTGCAGCGATGAGGGCACTGCCCAAGAAGGAAAAGCTGCTGCCACCCCTGAGAGTCAAGAGCCCCAGGCAAAGGGGGTAGAGGCTAGTGCTGCCTCTAAGGGAGGAGACACAGAAGAGGAGGCAGGGCCACAGGCTGCAGAGCTATCCACTCCCTCGGGCCCAGAGAGTGGCCCCACACCTGCCAGTGCTGAGAAGAATGAGTAGCTGAGTGGGGACAGGTGGGTGGTCTCTAAGCTGCAAAAACTGTGCTGTCCTTGTGCGATCACTGCCTGCACCTTGTGCCCTGGCTGCCTTCAAGCTTCAAGGGCTCAGCTTGCTCTCTTATAGAGAACCCAAGACTACCAGCCCAGAGATGGTCCCACCCACAAGGGGCCTTGCTGCCTGGCTGAAGCAAGCTGAGCCTTGCTGTCTTAGTCAGGGTTTCTATTCCTGCACAAACATCATGACCAAGAAGCAAGTTGGGGAGGAAAGGGTATTGGCTAGTTTCATGTCAACTTGACACAGCTGGGGTTATCACAAAGAAAGGAGCTTCAGCTGAGGAAATACCTCCATGAGATCCAACTGTTAGGCATTTTCTCAATTAATGATCAAGGGGGAAAGGCCCCTTGTGGGTGGGACCATCTCTGGGCTGGTAGTCTTGGGTTCTCTATAAGAGAGCAAGCTGAGCAAGCCAGGGGAAGCAAGCCAGTAAGGAACATCCCTCCACTGGCTTCTGCATCAGCTCCTGCTTTCTGACCTGCTTGAGTTCCAGTCCTGACTTCCTTCAGTGATGAACAGCAGTATGGAAGTGTAAGCTGAATAAACCCTTTCCTCCCCAACTTGCTTCTTGGTCATGATGTTTGTGCAGGAATAGAAACCCTGACTAAGACAGCAAGTATCAGGTTTCAGGGGGGAGGGAGGTCTGTAATGTGCAACAACTCCTTGCTGTTCTTCCCCCCCCCCCATTGTTGTAAATAACTTTTAGTGGCCAAACCCCAGATTTGTACTTTTTTTTTCTAACTGCTAAAATCATTCTTCCACACAGATTGACTGTAACATTTGGAAAATGAATAAATGTTGTCCCTTAAAAAATAATAATAATTATGTTGCAATGCTGCTTTAGCAGACTAATAGTAGTAAGTTTTCCCTGATTCCCATGACCTATCTAGTCTCAGGTTCTAGTCTTCATTAACCATGTCAAATTAATTGACACTGTTGGTCTTCCTATGGGGTTGCTATCCCCTTCAGCTCATTCAGTCCTTCCCCTAACTCTTCCATAGGAGTCCCTGACCTCAGTTCAATGGTCGGCTGTGAGTGTCTGCATCTGTCTCAGTATAGGTAGGAAAGGGTGGAGCAAGGAAAGGGGCCAGAATCAGGTATGGGAGGAGACAAGAGAGAAGCCCAGGGGGCTAGGAGAATGAATGGAAATATGCAACTTCAAGGGGGTGGAGGTGAACCTCTCAAAAGTCCCAGAGAACTGGAATGTGAGAGGCTTCCAGTACTCAATGGGAATGACCTTAGCTGAACTGCCCAAATGTAGAGATAAAATGTCTATCCAGTAAACAGACAGGGCTCCCATTGGAGTAATGGGGTCACCAAGCTACCTTCAACTTTTTTGACCCATAATTCTTCCTGACTAAAAGAAATACTGAGATAAAAACAAAGCAAAGATTAAAGAAAAGGCCATCCAGTAACCACTTCACCTTGGGATCCATCTCCTTGGTGGACACCAAACCCTGACAGTATTACTGATGCCCAAACTGTACTTGCAGACAGGAGCCTAGCATAGCTGTCCTTTCCAATTTTTATCCCCTTGATCTTTTGTTGTCTTATGGCTTTAGCTAGAACTTCACCAACTGTACTGAGTAGACAGGGAGTAGGTAGCCTTGTCTTGTCCCTGATTTTAGTGGGATTGCTCTACATTTCCATTCAATTTGATGTTGGCTATTGGCTTGCTGTATTGGCTTTTCTTCCGTTTGGGTATGTGCCTTGTACATTTGATCTCTCCAAGACTTTTAACATGACAAGGTGATAGATTTTGTCCCAGGGTTTTCACCATCTAATGAGATAATCATGTGATTTTTTAAAAATCTGTATTTTGTTTGTATGTTTGTTTATATAGTGGATTACGTTGATAGATTTAGAACCATCACTACATTCCTTGGATGAAGACTACTTGATCAAGGGTAAATCATTTTGATGTGAAGTTTTTAATGTGGTGTTAGATTTGGTTTGCAAAAATTTTATTGAGTACTGTTGTGTCAATGTTCCTAAGGGAAACTGGTCTGAAGTTGTCTTTCTTGAGTCCCTCTCCCTCCACTAGAGGTCCCACTTGGCTACTGGAACTGTCCTTTTCACTCTCTGCCTTTCCTGCTGCTTGAAGTCTCAGCTAGGCTCACCCCCATAGACTAGAGGGAGGCTTCTCAGTCCCAGATCTCCAGCTAGTCCCATAAATGCTCTCCATCAATTTACATTTTAAATCCCAGCCCCCTGTCCATACCTGATCCCCATTTATCATTTCTATAGAGGAGTGCTATTTGATTTTTGTGAATTAATTTTGTATCCAGATACTTTGCAGTGTTTATCAGGTGTAGGAATTCCCTGGTAGAATGTTTAAGGTCACTTATATATGCTGTTTTATCATCTTCAAATAATAATACTCTGACTTCTTTCTCTTCCATTTGTAGCCTTTGGTTTTCTTCAGTTGTCATAATGCTCTAGTTCAAACGTCAAATATTGTAGTGAATAGAGAGTGGACAGCCTTGCCTTATTACTGCTTTCACTGGAAATGCTTTGAATTTCTCTCTATTTAACTTGATGTTGGCTATAGCTTGTTGTTAATTCCCTTCATTATGCTCTGCTATGTCCCTTGCATTCCTTGCATTCATCCATAATCACTTCAGGACCTTTATCATGAAGGAGTGCTGGCTTTTGTCAAAGGCCTTGTCTGCATCTATTGAGATGATTAAGTAGTTTTGTTTTCTTTTTTCAGTTTGTATTGTGGATTACATATGTTGATATTTGCATGTCGAAATATCACCACATCTCTAGGAAAAAGCTTCTTTGATTGTGTTGCATGGTCTTTCTGATATGTTCTTGGATTCCATTTGTGAGTATTTTATTGAGTAGTTTTGCATCTATGTTCATAAGAGAAATTGTTCATAAAGGCAGTTCCTTTTCTTTGTTGGGTCTTTATGAGATTTTGGTATCAACTATAATATGGCTTCATGAAATGAACTGGACAATGTTCCTTCCCAGTCTATTCCGTGCAATAATTTGAGGAGAATCGGCATTAACTCTTCATTGACTGTCTGCTAGAATATTGCACTAAAACCTTCTGACTCTGAACATGTTTGTGTTGGGTGACCTTTATTGAATGCTTCCAATTCACGAGGCGATATAGGCTTCTTTAAATTACTTATTTGATCTTGATTTAAGTTTGGTAAGTGGTACATATCAAGGAAATTATCCATTCCTTTTACATTTTCCAATTTGGTGGAGTACAGGTTTTTAAAGTATGCCCTTCTGTTCTGTCGACTTCCTTGGTTTCTGTTGTTATGTACCCTTTTTTGTTTCTGCTTTTGTTAATTTGCATTTTCTCACTCTACCTTTGAGTTAATTTGGATCAGGATCTGTTGATCTTATTGATTTTCTCAAAGAACCAATTCTTTGCTTCGTTGATTATTTGTAAAATTTTCTTTGTTTCTATTTTATTGATTTTGGCACTTAGCTTTTTGCCATCTACTGATTTTGGGTGTTATTTCTTCTTTTTCTTGAGCATCCAGGTATGCTATTAAGTTCCTACTATAAGATATTTTCTATTTTTTAATGTAGGCTTCTAGCACTATGTACTTGCCTCTTAAAACTGCTTTTATTGTTTCCTGTAAGTTCAGGTTCAATGTGTATTAGTTTTCAGTCAATTTTAAAAATCTTAATTTCTTTCTTAATATCTGTCTCTACTCATTTTTGATTCAGTAAAGAGTTCTTCAGTTTTTATAAGTTTGTAAAATTTATGACTTTATTTCTTGTTGTCAATATCTGTTTTTAATCCATAGTGATCTCATAGGAATTATTTCAATTTTTTGTATCTCTTGAGACTTGCTTTATGTTTGAGTATATAATGAATTTTGGAGAAAGTTCTTTAAGGTACAGAGAGAAATGCATGTTCATTTTTGTTTGGTAAAATGTTTTATAAATATCTGTTAGCTCCATTTGGTTTATAATGTTTGTTAGTTCCAGCATTTCTCTATTCAGTTTTGTCTGGATGACCTATTTGTTGGTGAAAATGTCTATAGAAGTCCCCATTCTCAGGAGGATCAATATTTGTGAGGGTCAATATGTGATTTAAGCTGTAGTAGTGTTTATTTTACAAACTTGGGTTCCTTTGTGTTGGGGGCAAAGTTGTTAAGAATTGAAATGTCATATTGGTAAATTTTTTTCCTGAGTATGTTGGAATAACCGGGGCCTGCTGTGGTAGGGATTATTGGATCTAATGGAATCATAATGTCCTGGATGTTAGAAGAATGTAGTTAGTGGTTGTGTGTTTCCTGACAGAAAATTTTCTGTGGACATGATGGTTGTGCCCATTGAGGTTCCAAATAAAATGTGTTTCTAGAAATTGGTAGCTGACACAGAAAAGGCTAGGCTTCTGAAGTGGTTCACAGAAGCAAGGAAATCAGAGTGTTCCAATGGGATCTATTTACTTCAGTGGGGAGTAGAGAGTGAAGAAAGCTCACCAAAAAAGTCAGAGATAGAGTTGAGGATGAGACTGGGAATTAGATCTGGAAGAAGAGAAGAAGATGAAGAAGATGGGGAAGATCTACAGTCATCCTACCTGCTTCTCTGGCAGAAATAGCCTTTGGGTTAACAGTAGGTGTCTGTCAAAGTTGTAGACTAGGATAAAGAAATGAGTGAGGGAGAGAGAGGTTAAGAAAGAAATATCTGTGGGATCTACAGTAGATGTGGGGAGCTTCAAGGTGGGGAAGAAGGCTGTAGCGTGTGTTCTGTGTTAGAGCTAGGGAAGGGATTATATGATTGGGTTTGGAGGAGAAGAGGAAGTGGTGAAAGTCTTCAGTTAAATTACCTATTTTCGTTGGCATGCCCAGCTTGTGTGTTCCAAGGAATACCTTCTAATGTTGGAGGCTGAGATAATGGAAAGAGTTGGGAGAAGGAAGGTTGGAATTTCTGATACATTGGGAATAGACCCACTGGGGTCAGAGAAAGATTGGGAGATTGAATCTGTAGGAACAGAAGAAAGGTGAAGATCTTCAGTCAGCCTACCTGCTCCCCTGGCAAGAGTGGTCTTTGAGTTAACAGGATAAAGCAATGAGTCAAGTTAGGGGATAGAGACTAGAAGACCTGTGAGATCCACAGGAGATGGGGTGTTGGGCAGCAGTAGGGAAGGCTGAAGCATATGTGTAGTTGTAAAGCTGGTGCTGAAACATGGAGATTGGGTCTGGAGGAATAGAGTAGAGGTGAAAATCTGAAGTCAGCCCTCCTGCTTCCCTGGCAGGGGTGACCTGTAGGCTCAGTTGTTGGATTTGAGGGCTGGGATAAAGTACCAAATTAAGGGAGGAGATTAAGAGGGGAGATCTTTGGGAACTACTAGAGACAGTAAGTAGTAAGTCTGCCACAGGTTTTCTGTTGAAGAGCTTCGAATATTTTGAGGGATTGGATCTGGGGAACAGAGGGAGAGGAGAAGATCTGTAGTCAGACTACCTGGTTCTCTGGCAGAAGTGGCCTGTGTGTTAATAGTGGGTGCCTTCTGGATTTGCAGAATGAATAAATTGGGAGAGGGAAGTTAGGAGGGAAAAGACTGTGGGATCCATATGAGATGTGGACAGAGAGAGAAAGAAAGGCTACATACAGCAGGTTTCTGTTTCAGAGCTAAAGATGAAACTGGGGGATTGGATTTGGAGAAGAAAAGTGAATGGTGAAGATCTTCAATTTAGCTTAACTGTTTCCCTGCCTGCTCAGCTGGCTTGTTCCCCAGGATGCTTGATGTTATTGGAGACTGGGATACTGGGATGAGTTCTGGAAAGAAAAGTTCGAGGAAAAGATCTTTCTAACCCATGTGAATGGGTCAGACAGGGAGGGAGACCTTAACAGGTACTCTGCTCCAGATCTACGGATGAGACTAAGAAATTGCATCTAAAGAAAAAGGAGAGATGAGGATCTGTAGTCAGATCTGCTTCCCTGACAGGTGTATCTTCCTCATTGTTTAAATTTTTTCTTTTATTTCTTGAGATTATGATGTAATTGCATCATATTCCATTCCCTCTCTACCCTCAAGCACTCCCTTGATCTTCTACAAATTCACAGCCTCTTTGTCATTATTGTTATATATTATATGTTATATGCTTTATGTTTTATGTTTTATGTTACATGTTATGTTTACATGTTATGTGTTACATGGTATATGGCACATTACCTATGATATATTATGCTATGTTATATATTATATTATACATTACACATATACATTATACATATTATATATAATATATATTATTATGTTGTATATACAGTATACACATATATTTCTAAATAAACAACTATAATGTGTTCTTCATGTGTTATGTTACTTGTATATCTGTTTTCAGGGCTGACCATATAATATTAGACAATCAGGTGATGTTATCTTCCTTGCAGAACACTCTTTCTCCCACTCTCAGCATTTCTTAGCTACTATTCTACATTATTACTGTGGTATTGATCAATCTTTCAACAGCATTTAGATTCAAAGAGGTTCATGCTCTCAGAGAAGTTAAGAGTTTTCAAATATTTTGAATGCTTTGAGAAATGGAAAATTCTGGTAAAGTAAGGAATAGGTGGAAAAAAATTATTTTCTTCTTTAGCTTCAACTAAGTTATAGCCCTGTATATGATTGGCTTAATCCTCTCAGAAATATTAATTCCATAACAAGAACCTGAGAAAGAGTGAGTTCTATGTATTGTCCACTGAAAGTCCAAGTCTTCTTCCCTTGTTTCCTGGCCCTCCCTGAGATCATGTTGTGGCTGGCAAAAAACAGGAAATTACACAGTAATTGAAGAAAAGTCACATTTCCAAACATTCCTATTAGAAAAGATCTGTCCTGTGATTTGTCAATTCTTTGCTTGATTATATCTTTCGCTGCACAAAAGTTTTAAACTCTGGTGACTTCTCAGCTTCCCATAACTTCCAGATATCACGGTCTAATCTAGCATCAAAGCCCTTAGTTTTACTGTCTTTACCATGCTGCCTCAGGGCAAGTGTCTGGCTGTGAGAAGCTGCATGATCATGCTCTGGAGGTGGGGAAGCACAGTCTGAGGTCCTCGTGGAAATGGCAGACTTGGGGGTCCAGGCCCTGCATAGAGGCTGAGACAGGTAGGCTCTCAGTCTCTCAGACACCACAGATGCCACTGGATGTTCAGGAGGAGGACTCCGGATGATTCCTGAGGGGATGAGAGTCTTTTATTTGCTTGGGCAGGTGGCTTGATTTAGTGGAAGTAGTATCTGAGAACGCAGAGAGGCCTTCCTCAGGAGATTACACTTGAGGCTTTTAGCTGAAGACCTGGTCCATTGCTCCAGCACTGTGGTTCCCGATGAGAAGAGACAGTCCATGGTTTTAGGGCATTTATTGTCATGGAGTGGAGGTAGAGAAAGGCAGAGAGAGGGAGAGAGCAGAGAAGTAGAGGCTGGCCTTGGCCATGTGGAGAGAAGGCGGAAGGAAATGTGGAAAGATGGGGAGCAAGAGGGCAAGAGAGAAGCAAGTGGGAAGAAGGAGTAAGAGTAAGAGAGGAAGAGAGGAAGGAGGGGGCAAGCAGCTCCTTTTATAGTGGGCTGGGCCTACCTGGCTGTTACCAGGTAACCATAGGGGGAGCATACCTGGCTGTTACCAGGTAACTGTGGGGGTGGAGTCCAAACAGAATATGAGGAGTTTGGGGCATTGCCCTATGTAACTGATGGCCTCAGAATTATGGAGCTGGGGCCTTGTGTCAGGAGCCTAGTGTTTGGGAGCATGGCAAACAGGCCTTTCATCCCTTGCAGAGTTATCTGCTGGGTTTCAGAAGTTTAAATCTAACTCAGCCAGAAAACAGGCTGCCTTTCACAGTCCCACAGCCAGGCTTATCCAAGGGTCTGTCTTGAGTACCTGTTGCATGGAGAAGGAACATAACTCCTTGTCTAAAGCAAGAAAGAGGCTTGGCAAAGCCAGTAATAATCTGGAACCATGGTCTTAGGGGGAGCTCCTACTTCATTCTGGGAACTCAGCTCTTCCCACCTGAAGGAGAGATGATTATCAATTCCAAGGATTCTATGAACTAACTTCATTCTGAGATCTCAGCTCTTTCCACCCACAGGGGAGATGGTTATCAATTCCAAGAACTCTCTGTGTGCTTGAGATATCCTGCTTGATCAGTTTTCTCATGACTTTCTTCTATTATATAACAGTTTTCTGATGATTCTGTCATATCTCCCTGCCAAAAACTGTATATACTTATACAGAAAACTGTATATAGTGAAAACTGTACTTCTCAATACACCTATTTGGCACAAGATACAGCTTATTCAACCTTTGTATTATTTTTACTTTCTGATCTCCTTCCCCGCACCCTTAGGATCTTGCCACTGAAAACAGAATAGGAGATTGTATCAGAACACAGGATTGATTCCATGATACAATTAAGTGTCAACTTAGAGTGAAGGAATGGCCAAATATATTCTAAAAAAAAAAAAGGGAAACAAACAAGAAGTTGTCAGTATTCTGATGTCTGACAAAAGAATCTAGGTATCCATCGTCCATTAACTGAGAAATAAGTAAAGAAAGCATTGGATATGTGTACAAAAGAAAGCTATTAATCTAAAATGGCTTTGTTTACCATTTGCTACCATATAAATGAACCTAGGAATAATTATATTATTAGAATTGCATGTCAAAAAAATGGTAAGCATTATATGGCAGCAGCTATTCACAAATTTGTAAAAATGATGCTTTGGAAGAAATTAAGAGTATAGTGGTCATTATAGAAGCTGAGAGAGTATAGGGGAGGGAGAGAGTGAAGGACTAATAATGCACACCAAGGAATAGTTGGCGTAGGAAAGAAACTCTAATGTGCTCTTGTATAGGAGGAATAATATAGTTTTAAAATATAGTTTTTAAACCTCTATTTTATAGTTTGAATGTTTATTCTATAAAACGTAATCAATTTTTGAAGACACAAAATGTATTATATACATTTTATGTATATGTTAAACATATATTACTGAAGGTTAACTTTTTCTGATTTAAATATTATCAAAAGATCAGATGATACCCTATTACTATGTAAATTTTTATGTTTATGTAGAATTAAATGTCACATTTAGAAGAATATCTTTGAAATAAAAACAAACATATAGTATGTTTAAGAACCCAGAAATGAATATCAATGCATGTCGGCCACTGATATTTGGCAAGATATCAAAACCTTACATTGAGTCTAAGACAGATTTTAACTGATGGAATTGAGTAAAACAGAAATTTAAAAGGCAAAACAAAGAGTTCAGTCCTTTATTTCACATAATATATGATAATCATTTTAAAATTGATTCAAGATTTCAATTTAGATGATAAGACAGTCAAACTTCCCGAGCGGCCCTAGCTCTGTGGTGGACTGGACACAGGACACCATTCTTATCCACACCTGGCTCCCAACATCTTCAGTGCAAGAATAACTTCCAATACCCCCTGAAGGAGTGGCTTAGTGACCATGGATTCCTTCAGTCTTTTTTAATCATTAAATATTTTTTCTTCCCTCAATCTAGATGAGAAATTTTGCAGGGTATATTGCTCTAGGTTTAAAGCTGTGGTCCTTCAGAATTTGAAATACATATCCAAGCCCTGATTGCCTTTAAAGTTTTTCTTAAATAATTGCCTGTTGTCTTTATTGTACTGATTTTATATGTTATTTGGTGTTTTACCCTAGCACATTTTAAAACAATTTCTTTTTCTGTATATTTAATTTTTCAACTCTGATTTACCATGAAATGTTTGTTCCTGATCTTGCCTAGTTTATGTTCCATTAGCTTTAATCCTGGTTAGGACTCTTTTTATGATTTGGGAAATAGTCTATTATAATTATACTGAAAATGTATTCTATGTCTTTGTTATGCAGTTTCCCCCTTGTATGCACCTTATTTAAAAAGTATCTCATAGATCTTACAAAATTCATTCGTATTTTCCTCACAAATCTCTCATTTCTTTAATTAAATGAGCAATTCATGTACCTTGTTGTCCTTACAATGTTCCATTCTATTTGTTAAGTCTTCCACTGAGCTTTTTATTTGATTAAATTATTTTTAATTTTCCAACTAAAATTTCATAAACACCTTTCTCGTTTGGGGATCATTATTCTGGGATTGCTAATTTTGGAAGTGACAGGTCATCTTGGATTTTCATGTGACCTGTGTTTTGTATTGGGACTTGTAATATTAGGAATTCAATCTTTGTCTTAAATTTCTCAGTATTTTAAGAAAGTCTTCTTTAACAATGTGGCCCCATTGTAAAAGACAATATCCACACACCTCATTGAATAGAGAGGTCCATCTGGCCCCTGCATGTAGAGTTCACCCCTAAGTTCTAATTTCTTTAGAGCAAAAAGGTACTCTGCAGGCTACTGGAAAGAGAAACTTGTACACCAATTGAGCCACAAAACCCGTGACCTACTATCTGTCCTGCCTGAAAGACATGCTAGGGCATTGGTGGCATTGAAGTTGCGGAAATGGCCAACCAATGTCTGGTTTAACTGGAAGTCCATGCCACAAGAGGAAGCCCATGCTCTACCCTGCTTGGATGGCCAGAAACCAGAGACTGGGTGCCTAGAGTTCTATGGTACAACCAAACACTACTGTCCCTCCTAAAAATTCAATAAATGATTCTTAATGATATCCTGCTACAACCATAAATCAGTACTTTACGCAGCCATCAGCAGAGAGGTTTCCTCCAGTCACAGATGGGAGTGGCTACAGAGATCCGTAGCCAGACATTTGGAGAGAGAGTCTAAATTAGAGGTCCCCATCTGATCTCTCTCCTTGGAGGTGGGGGGATCCTGTGGAAGAGGAGAAAGAAAGATTGTAGGAATCAGAGGGGATGGAGAACATGGTCCCCAATGGAACGAAAAGGGCTCACATGGACTTATAGAGTCTGACATCACAAGTGCAGGGCCTGCAGGGGTCTGCACCGAGTTCCCTGAATGTATGTTAGAGATGTTAGCATTGTGGGATTTGGGGGGGGGGGCAGAGGGACTCCTAACCACGGAAGTGGGGGGTTATACTGACTCTTTTGCCTGCTTTTAGGACCCTTATCTTCCTCCTATTGGGTTGCTTTGTCCAGCCCTCATATGAGAGTTTTTGCCTTGTCTCATTGTAACTCGTTTTGTTCAGTTTGGCTGTTGTCTTCTGGGGGCCTTCTGTTTTGTAAAGAGGAAATTAAAGGGAGGAAATCTGGGGAAGAAGGAAGTGGTGGGGGCTGAGAGGAGTGGAGAAAGGGAAAATTGTGGTTAGGATTTGTTGTATTGAGAAGAATCTATTTTTAAATATCTATTTAAGTGTCTCTCTGTCTCTCATCTCTATCTCTATCTATCCATATATATATAATAAAAGTCTTGCCAAACAATGAGGTGGAAAGTTGTCTTCTTTCAATTAGAATGTTTAAAATATTGTGGCAGGAGTAAACTGTATTAAGGTTAATGTCATTTGGTTTTGTTAGTTTGGTGTTACAAATCTCAAGCTCGTTCCCAATAACTCACCTGAAAATAAAATGTCAACTGTAATGTTAGACACTGTCCAGCTGTATGCTAATGATTACTGGGGCATCTTTTGTTGATTGTTACCTTCTTATCCTAGCTCTAAGTCTTATCCTGTCTTACTTCGGAGATTTTCCTGTGATGGACAGTCACTTTGTTTCACCCCTGTTTCTGAAGACTGTTTGAAGCCTGTGTGTGGCTCTGGCTTTAGATTGAAGCATTGCTTTGGCTCTGGCTCCAGACCAGCCTGTGGTTTGGGCTCTAGAGCTTGAAGTCTGGAGACAGCTATACAAGTGGACTGTACATTTTAGAGTAAGCACATGACACAGAGCTGGGTGAGTTCTTGGCTTGGCTTAGACTGTGTCCTCAGCTTACCTGGCCTCTGTAAGACTAGTTGTTCTGTGAAGACACATGGAGAGTTTGCTGGTAGAATAGGCAAGGTGATCTCAGCTTGGCAAGTGGATTTGCATATAGAATTCATGAAAATGAAGTCCTAGAGGCTGGAAAGGGACTGTGTGCTGGAGCTGCAGTTCTCTGACCTCACATAGACCTGTCTGATTTGGTGCACATCATAAAAGAGCTGTAGTTGTGGGTCTCAGACTTTCGGTAAAAGTCCAAGTTTGTGGTGAGAGAAAACCAAGGTTGTGGTGAGAGACTGAGAATTGGTTGGGGTTAGGATTACAGGTCTCTGAGCTCACACAAGACTGATTTGAGTTCACACAGGCTCAGGTTGTAGTGAACTGCTGGGGTGTTGCAAAACTCTATTTATTTTCCTAGCTGTTACTTTCACTGCTCTGGACATAGCTGTTTAAAAGAGCCTGAATCGTGTTAATTAGCAAAAGTCAATTTGATTTTTGATGTTTCTGAGATTGAATTTGGAAATTCGTAAGTCAAGATTTGGTAACATCATTATGTAACCTCAATTTACAGTAGATACACAGATTCTATTCAGTCATGGCCACAGGAGTGTTACAAGTATTTTCAAACATAAATGCTCCACTTCTCATTTTTAGGAGAGGGTAGAGGGGGAATAATGTATTTATATTTTAATTAAAGTAATTTTAAATCAATGTTTATGAATAACTTGCTTGCTCTCATTTGTAACAATTAAGTCAGCGTGATGTCCTATAGTAGAGAATGAAATAAGAAAAACATTTCGAAAATTACAAACTCTCTTCAGTGACTGAACTTCTGCATGAACACCCTTTTCATTATGTTAAATCCCTCATCAAAACTTTCTTTAGCATCTTCATTGAAACCCCCACATCTCCAAAACTCAAAGCCAAGATTGCATTTTGGGCTTCTGAACATATGTGAGCCAATGGAAAGGAGAGATTCAACATTAGACAAATTGACACAACATGTTTAATGCATAGTCTTCTATCATATATTGAAGTTACTTACATGTCCCCAGGAAAATATCTGAAATTTGTGTTCAGGCCACCTAGGACATCCATATCATCTGAAGGCGACTGAAATTCAAATACCTACCACACAAGGAGAAAATGTTTTCATGTTTTCTCCTTGAATACTTAGACTAATTGGATTTGTACAGATGCAATACTCAAGATATCTGATAAATTTGTAAAAGAAATGAAAGGCATTGAACAAAAATACACAGGTTATCAGGGACTATCAGGAAAAGTAAAAACATTGTTTTGTCTTTTGTGCGTTATTCTGTTTAATACTTTCAGAATCTCACATGATGTATTTCAACAGATTTATTCCCCAGCCCTTCCTTTGCCAGTTTATTCTCTCATTCATTCTCATCCAACTGGGAGATTACTTTTTCTTTTTTATCCTTTTTCAGTGAACCCATTTTATATTGTCAATTTATTTTTGGTATTGGGACAGCCATTTTATGTGGTCAGCCATCAATGGTTACTTTACTAAAGGAAAGCAGCTCTCCTTTCAGTAGCCATCAAATATACCAATAGGTGCCCTGTTAGTAATTTTATTACATGGACACCTTAGCCCTGTTGCTAGAATTTTCTCTAGCTGGAGCTTGTAAATGTTGTGTATGTGCCGTTAAAATCCCTGTGAGGTTAAATGCACATCTGCCCTGTTGTGTTGGAAAACACTGTTTCCTACATGTTATCACCACGCCCACATGTTATAATCTTCCTGTCTCCTCTTGTGCAAAGATACCTGATCCTTGGGGTGAGATATGTTGAAACTGTACTACTTGAGGAGACTCAAACCTGAAGATAAAACAGACATGGTATTACTCACCGACTACATTACTGTGATGAAGTTCTGAAGAATCATGATCAATATTTTTAAATATAGAAGTTAATCTATCAGTATTTCTGAGTATTTGAACAGTGTCCCTTCAAATACACTTTAGGCCAGGAGATGTCCAAAAACAAATTATATATTAGGACAAAATAACTGACTCAAAGAACACCTTATTCTCTAAATATATGGCATTTTTAACCTCAAAACGACTTTCTTTTTTTTTTTTTTTAATTTTTTTTTTCAACTTTTATTAGATATTTTCTTCATTTACATTTCAAGTGTTATCCAGAAAGTTCCCTATATCCTCCCCCCCTCCCGGCCCTGCTACCCTATCCACCCGCTCCCACCCCTGGCCCCGGCGTTCCCCTGTATTGGGGCATATAAAGTCTGCATAACCAAGGGGCCTCTCTTCCCACTGATGGCCAACTAGGCCATCCTCTTCTATATATGCAGCTAGAGACACGAGCCCAGGGGGTACTAGTTAGTTCATGGTTATTCTTCCACCTATAGGGTTGAAGACCCCTTTAGCTCC
>LR753321.1:1711154-1772712 GCA_902729485.2 Mus minutoides | reverse complement strand
AGTTGGCCATCATTGGGAGGAGAGGCCCCTTGGTCATACAGACTCTATATGCCCCAGAACAGGGGAATGCCAGGGCCATTATGTGGGAGGGGGTGGGTAGGGGAGCAGGGCGGGGACGCGGGAGGGTAAGGGAAAATTTCTGGATAACATGTGAAATGTAAATGAAGAAAATATCTAATAAAGAGAGAAAAAAAAATAAGTCATTGCTCTGGCTCAAGGCCTCTGGCTTCTGCTATACCATCAATACTGGATGCTCACCAAGACTCATCTGTGTTATCCTCCTGTTGCACCGAGTCATGAAGAACCTGCAGCTTTGCTTCTGCAGAACTGGCCCCTTCATAAGCTGCAGCAGTTCACAGACAGAGTAGATGTTGGGGTGGGTCAACTTAAAGCCCTGGATCTGGGCCTGGATAGTAGCTGAGTGGGTCAGCCTGCCAGCTCTCTGGTGCCCCTACCACCAGGGTCAGCTCTCCCACACAGACCCTTGCTGCTGCAGGCCATGGACTCACACATAACCTACAACAGCAGAATGGGCCTGGACATCACCATGGCCTCAGGTGGCAGCGCAGGCTGTTCACATAGGCTGTGTCTCACTACTCTCATGTCTCCAGTTGAGCTTCTCTTCATATCACACAGAACATTCTACTTCTCTCTCTTCTCTCTCCCACATACTTGCTCATCATAGAGACACTGAATGGGCCTCTGGTAGTCTTCTGATGGCCTACACCTACAGGTGGACTCTCAACTTATTTTTAAATAAAAATATATGCATTTAATTATGAGAATGAATGGAATTTACCAAACAGAAAATGGCAACTTAACTCTACGTCAACTGTGTTTACTTAATACCACAAACTCAGTGTCCTTCTGTCTCCTCTGTTATTTCTTTGTTCATTATTACACTCCTCCAATCTGCTCTCATAAATGCAAATATGGATTTTGATAACTCCTGAATTCCCTTTGCCTGAACTCCAGGACATTTCCACCGTTGTCCATATCTGTAGAGATCTGAATATTTTTCTTTTTAATCCTGGTACCCTGTTCATCTACTTAGACATTATACTATATACCAGCTTCTCAGTTTGAAAGTCCTGGACCCAAGAAAAGAACTGGACTATTTTCCTCCATATACAGCACCTTCAAATTTGCTACACCTTGCCCACAATCTACACTGGCAAATTCTCCTTTTTATAGAACCTTGAGGATATGTTGAGAATTTGATAGCAATTTTTTTTAAACTTTAAGTACAATTACAACAGGAAAAGTGTTATCTCATTAGTAAAAGCTCTTTATTACATAAAAAGCTTATATAATTTTTAAAAATTCCCATAATCTTATATGGTAAACTCTTAGGTCTTCTGTGCTTAAAACTGTGTCTTTATCCAATGATGACTTCATTAAGAATAATTTCACCATGTGCCCAGCAATAAGTTACTGATCTATTAGTTCCAATAGATAAAAAAAATCACTATATTATATAGCTAAAAGTCCACCAATAAATTAAGATGTGAGCACAGTTCTCTATATATTGTGGCAAGTCGTATTTCTATTATTTCAAAGTTGATCTCTTTTGACAAGTGTCAAATGATGAACCTAATTCCTCAAAGATCAGGACTGCGGTCTTGGTGCTCATCTGGTCACTAAACATTTCTGGTGTTTTGGCAGGTTGTTTTTTTTTTTCTGACTTAGAACTGGGTTCAACTCAATTCTAAATTCTAAAACTCAACTGATCAGACGCAAACTGATCAGTTCCCATACAAGTCTAAATATTCAAGCTAGGCTAAATGATGGTGAATTCAGGAAAAGATAATTGAACTCTAATTTTTCTCTCTATAATTTGTTATTCAGATTTATTTATTTATTTATTTATTTATTTATTTATTTATTTATTTATTTATTTGCTAATGGGTACAGCTTTTGTTTTCAGCTATTAACCTGTTTTTATAGAAACTTTATGGGCAGATGTGCCTATAGTGGAAAGATCTCTGCTCTTACTTACATGGGTCCATGTATTTAAAGCTGAGTTCCTGTCTTATACATTGGTATTCATTTGGACTACAGTAAAGCACTTCAACACTTGCCAAACACTTGTAAGTCTGGATAAGATGAGAAACCTCTCTCAATAAAATCATCATGGTCTCCCTGTGATTTTAACAATCAAGGATTTTCCCCTCCATCTTAATTGTTTCAGGCACTCAGGCTAAGTTCATTGATTCTTTTCATATGAACCATAGACAAAGCGAGCTGCAATCAATTCCTAGACAATATGGCATATGTGAGGACCATGCTCAGGCAGTATCCAATTCTATTTTGTAAGTGATGTTTTTAAAAGATGGATCTTCTTGTGTTGGACATTATATCACCACTCCATAGGGTCTGAAGTTATAGTAGCTTCATTCACCTAACCCAAACATGATGTCAACACACAGGAGAAATGCCAGTAGAAGATGGGTGAAAATAAGTATGATCAATGGCCACTATCCTGAGCTTGGTTTCTCATCAGGCTTCTTATCATGGAAGTAAATATTTCTGTGACAGTTAAGCCAATATAATGTAGGTTTATAACCTAGAGATATCCTAACAATTTCAATTGAAGGGAACAAATTCCTCCATGACACCCATATCTCCCATTTCACTCCCTACATATTCAAAAACACCTAGTGATTTCTGAACATTTGTGGATCCATAAAGATATCATCACCCTGTATGAATCTAAATAAAGATCAAAATATTGCATCACAGGGCATGAAGAGATGGCTCAGAAGTTAGGAGCAATTACTTCTTTTCTTTTAAAAACACTGCTAAAATTAACTCTACCATACAATTGGATTACATATGTGAAAATGATCTTGTTTGTTAGATGTAAATATATTATATGATTATAATATTTATAATGTATAAATACAACCTTGACATCATTTATAAGTACAGCTATGATCAACTCTTTTCTCCTGAAGTCCCCCATGCTGACTTTTAATGATCCTACTAAGCAAGATCTCATGTCCCCTCTTTAGCCTAGCCTATCTCAGGAATGCCTCACTCTCCAGTTGCAAGACTCTAACATGCTAAGCAGCTGGAGAGAATCCTAACACTGTTGTTAACCTTACCAAGTGTGCCTAACCTTCCAGACGAAGACTCCTGTACTATGTGCAGTGTGTTCTTATTGAATCACTGAGGATCACTGACTCATAAATAATAGGTATCAGCCATTCTCTGAACTGAGAACACCGCCTACCCCAAACCTGAAATGTCTATAATATGGGAATCGTTATCTGCACACTCTACCCACAGTCTACAAAAAAACCTAGTTTTGTTTTATAATGACTCAAAAACACAAAAATAAAATCCAGAGAAATATATTTAAAAAGAAAATTTTATATTTATTTCAAAGCATCATCAAAATTATATTCTTTTTTTTCTTCGAAATCATGAACTAAAGCTTCTGCTGAATGTAAGTTGCTAAGCAACCAAGATTGATCAGAAATGATGTTTCCATCCAACAGCATCTCAGTCACATCACCAGCATCATGGTCCACACACAACAGCAAGCAGAAGTCATGATTAGGTCCCCATGTTAATATTCCTCCGAAAATGGGTACTCTGGGTGGTCAGCAAGGCTAAATGGGAAATGAAAACAAGCATGAGCGGCATGGTTTATATCTGCATCTGGAGTCACCATCGAGATGAGAGCAAATTGTTTCATTCTCTGATTAGTTGAAGAATAAGATATTATCACAGTAATTTACAATGTTTTATCAGAAATGTTTTTAAATATCACCTATAATTGTTTAAAATTATGTCCCTTCACCTAGAACAGAAAATACAAAGACCAGTGTTCATAAATATTCATCTCCCGTAGCTTCTTCTATGCATCAATCAAAGAAAGAAATGTCAAAAATCCTTTCCAACGTTAGTTTCCAATAAAAGGAGAAAAGCCTTATGTGATTTTTTAGTTCAACACACAAAAAAATCTTAACATGCACCATTTATGCCTACTACTTTCACTTCCATTTAACTCTTAGTATGCCATTAGTTATTCACTCACTTCCATCATCTACAATGTATTGTATTAGATTGAGTTAGAGAAAGAATGTCAGTTTAAAAAAAAATGGGTTTCCATGTCCAAAGAAATAACAGTAAAATTTATAAACCACTATATATGAATAACAATCCAAAAACGCAGTGATAAAAATTTTTAATTGATAGAAAGTGGCAAGAAATGTTTATTATTTATACCAGTGACTCAATCACTGAGCTATATCTCTTCCTGTGCCTTTATTCTGCTCTATACTATCAAAAATAATGATAATATATACACCAATTTTATATTGTAGATTTTCTAATCCTCCTTCAAATGTTATGCTATTTACTTCTGCTGAGAATGAAAATTTTCTCATGCAGAAAATGGATGATAAATGATAGATAGATGATAGATGATAGATAGATAGATAGATAGATAGATAGACAGATAGATAGATATGATAAATTTGCACATATATGTGCATATGTGCATTCTATGTTTATCATCATTTATAACCTATGTTGCAGGATATTTGGTCACACTGTAAACCCCAAGATTTGTCATTTACTGGGAAAAAAAAAACCTGTTTCTAGCTCAGCCCTAGCACACACATTTAATCCAAAAGCTTTCTGCTTAGTGTAAACAAGATTAAATAAAGCCAACCATAGGTCAAGAGGGTGAACAAGCAACCAGTTGACAAGAAGTGAACATGGAACAAAAAAGAGAGAGTAAGAGGAAGTCAGGAGGACAGATAGAGGGATGTACAGGAAATAGAAAGAAAGGACATTCAGATTGAGGGATTTTTTTTGAGACAACATGGAAGAGAGCATTCTTTAGAGATGTTAGCTGAAGAGGAAAGACAACTGGATGCTTCCCCTGTCTCTCTGGCCTAGCTGGCTTTCACACCAGCATCTGCCTCCTGAGTTTTCATTGGTAAAGTTGAATGATTGAGATATTGTTAAAAAAAAAAAAAAAGTACCCAAAGTGGGCTTGAACTGTGGTCCCTCAGATTGACTCCCTGCCAACTGGTTGCTTGCTCTGCCCCTTAACCTATGGTTAACTTTATTTAAGCCTGTTTACAAAAAGCAAAAAGCTTTTGGATTAAAGGTGTTTTCCAATAAACAACATAATCTCGGGGTTCACAGCAACAAACCTATGTCCAGTATCAAGTCTTGTTCTGCAACAAACCTATGTCCAGTATCAAATCTTGAAACCCTAAGAGCATTAAGGGAAATTAAGAATTAAGATCTTTCGGTAGCTATTAAAGCTCTGAAACTTTTTCTCAAGGCTCTCTTCTTATTTTTGAATATGACTTTCAAAACTTTCTGCGTTTAGTGTTAATATGATCACATTTCAGGAATTTAGAAACAAATATTATATTAACTATTTCCATAGGAAACGTGCTGCAGACAAATAGGCGTTTAGTTTCTGAACCGACACGAATGGAAGAGGAAAGACACCTCTTGAACTGAAGCACATGAAGCTGAGGTGTTCCTCAACATTACTTACAACTCTGCTGGAAGGTATCGAAAATTTTTGTTCAGGCCATCTAGTGTTTTCATGTCTTCGGGAGACAACTGAAATTCAAAAACCTGTCAGAAAAGCACAAAGGTTTTGGCATTTGAATGACTCACATATTAAGTCTCAAAGGCAATGTAATTAGTACATTCCTAAAAATGATGAACATTGCTTATCAAAACATTCATGGTTAATCAATACCAACTAAAAATGAAAGAAATTGCTTTTGAGATATATTAAAATTGCATGATAACAGACAATGGGTAATCTCAAGGGTAGCTTGTGAAGAAAAAAATGTTGACTTCATAAACATGCTATGGTACACAGTTTCCAAGAAATCTAGAACTAAGTTTTAAAATACCTCAAACAGATCATTGTCTTGTATGGGGAGTTAGATTTCTAGGATCCATCAATAAATAATTAAAATGTAAACAATGCTTTCTTGATGTTATGCAAGTTAAGACTTATCCAAATTAATGTAGAATAAATGAACTGGCTTTAAAAGATGTTCTTATTTAAATTTGAGAGGTTTTAACTTTAAAATGATTTTCTGTATATGCCCACATCTTAAAATATACACAGGGTTAGGTCCTTTGGTGCTTTAAAAATATGGAGACAGAGAAAGATGGAGAGAGGAACAAGGAAATTTGTCAACAGTTTAACAACTGATAAGTCTACTACAAAACACAATCTGGGTGGTGGAAGAGAGTAAATAAAATAATTGAACAGGGAAAAGAACTCATAAATGTAACTGTTATACATAAGTTATTAAAATTAGATTCATATGTGGATTTATATTTCACAACCCATAACAGCTGCATTCTAGAGAACAGGTTAGGGGGAACCAACACAAACTCTTTGTAAAATAGGGAAGTAAACTCTTGTCTAACAAGCAAAACGCTGTGAGCACAAACATATAGTGAAAGCACGAAGATGGTAGTGAGTCCCCTTTGTTCAGGAAATAATGAAAAGAGAATGAAAACAAGAAAAAATGGGAAGATCATTCTGCAAACAATTCTGAATTACATAATAAGTACTATTGAGACAATGTAAGTTCAGCAGACTAATTATATTCCATAGTTCTGGGTCTGCATATTGTTGAAGTGTTTTATCATCTTCACCCAGAGAAGTAGTGTCTATTTCTTTTCCTTGAATCTTGGCTGCTGTGTAGCTTGCACTGGACATTTGAACTTTATACACCCAATGATGGATCAACTCTGTGTTTGTCATAAAAGGCTTCTCATTGCCTTGGTTTAGAGCTAAGTGCAGGAGTAAAACCTGGGAAACTTGTCAGTTGTACAAAGCCTATATGGAATTGAGGAAAAGCTCAATCAGTTGTCTGAGCTTGAGAGGCCTCATCACTCTGAAAATATGTATAAAATATGTACAATAGTTCCTCGAAGATATGTGAAGGGACTCAGTGTAGACAGGTAATTTTCACTAAGTTCAGGCTAAAGTAGGGCAAGGTTTTATATCAACAAACACTAAGGTAAATAAAAGTTCTTTATATTAAACTTCTACTTAAAATAGTTCCTTTAGTAACTGCTAATATTTTATACTCTAATAAAATATACTTATTTGACATTTTTTAAAAATTAACTTAGGTAAATGTGTATGACAGGCACATACAATTATCTGGTATATGCTTGCATGTGTATGTATTTATATATGTATGTGTGTATGTATATTAATGTTAGAATATTTGGACATGCATGGAAATAATAGTAAACCAAAGGAAATCTCTAAAATCAAAATTACTGAGTAGAGATCCTTCATTTCAGAAAATAAAGGAGTCCATGGGAAAGGGTTACACAGTACTTGACTGAAAGTGCCAACCATCTGTCTTTTCCAACACTAAACCTGTCAAGTCATGGTGGGTTTATGTCATAGACAAAACATTTCTCAGTGTACTTGAAAACTCACATGCCTAGGAAATCCTAGGGATATGTGCTTGATCTCAAATGTGTTCTGATAGATTTGAAGGAAACAAGCATATGGAAGATACTGTATAAGAACATGTAGGACCAGAGCTCATCACCTGCAAATTCTCTCTCATTTCATTCTCTTTGAAACTCTGGGCCAGGGGCACAACCCCACGTTGAAACAGGTATCGAAGTGCAATTAGGGCAGGGCTTCGCTTGTTCTTTTTGGCCACATCACAAAGAACTGGATCATTCAAGAGAACTGGGGAGTTCTGGTCCACCCTAGAAGGAAAGTAGGAATGAGCTCATGAGGCCAAGCTTTTGGTTATATTACAGTACTTCAAAACACATTAGGTGGCCCATTCTAGACTGGGTGTGATGGTTATACATATGGTTATGCCCAGCTTTGTCAACTGGACAAAACCCAGAATCACCTAGAAGATGAGCCTCTAGGATTCCTGTGTAAGATTATCTTATTATGGAAACTGATAAGGGGAAGACCCATTTTAGTTTTGGCTGGGACTCCAACCTGTATAAAGGGAGGAAGTGATATGAATCTTAGTGTTCATCATACTCTGCTTCTTGAATATAAGAAGTGGCCACCCAGCTCAAGCTCCTGACACCTTGACTTTCTCCTTTTATTTTTCGGTGCCCTTGAATTGTGAACTATAATAAGCACTTTCACCCTTAGTTAGCTTTTGTCAGAGTATTTAATCAGAGCAACAGGAAAAGAAACTAAGATACTGCTTCACCAGGTTCTTCTAAAGAAAGATCCCCCTCTCCCTGAGAACTGAGTGTTGGGCACTCAGTTAACAGTCTTCCTTCAGGTTTACTCTTTGTAGCTTATTACCATTCTTTATATCGTTGGGTTCCCAGAGCACCGTAAGCAACGAGAACAATGTCTTTTGATTTGCAGTAATCCAGTAGCTTACTCTGGTTCAAATAGAGATGACATTCAACCTACCGTAGAATATGATAGAAAGATATCAGATTTTATCAAGTTTATGTCATGATGAATATAAATGCTTAAAGTCAATAAAGTAGAAAAAGAAAATTATGCAATATTGCCTTTGAATTAAAAAGAACAAACTCCTGCAATTTCTTGAAGGACAAAAGAACTGATTTGGGAGCATTCTTCTGATAACATTTGACTGGGCAAGTTTTTGTGTCAAAAAAAATATGTTTAAAGGACAGCTAGAGAGTTCATTGGGAAAAGATTCTAGCTATTAAGCTTAATGAAATTCTTAGGATGGACCATAATTAGATGGAGAGAAGCATAAAATCTATGCAAGTCCTGGCCACTGACTAATTTTTATCTTCACCCATTTTTTTTTCAATGAACTATCTCATGTCTACTCTGTGTACTTATTTCAGGAAGAAGTTCACTTTCTCCGAACCACAACTTCTGTCTGGCGGACCAACACTAAATGTCCTCATTGCCTTTGGGTACCATAGCATGTCTCCATTCTCACCAGTACTCTAAGAGTTCAAGGTTAAATTTATAATACCCCATGTTTCTTTCTTGAAACAATGATGCTGCTCTTAGAAACTTTTTTTTCCACAAGATGAAAGCCACTTGTACAGAGGGCACCTAAATGGGCATCAGTTGTACAGACGTGAGGAAAAGATTGACTGATGGAGAGGGAGTGCAGATCCTCACCTGGTTGCAGACAGGTTTGTACTTCAGTCCTGGTTTATTGAGGATTCGCTCCAGCTGCTTGTGGTTAAAGTTGGACACCCCAATGGACTTAACCAATCCTGCATCCTTACACTTCTCCAACATCTGGTAATAAGAAAAAGGCAATCAAAGGTCATACTTAAAAGAGACTACATGGATATAAAGATAATATGTACCAGTTACAGGAAAAAATTTCCAGAAGAAGTTGGCCAAAGAGGAATTTCTGTAACCTCACTAGACAATCAGGGATATTACTACATATGGTGGCAAAATACCCATATGCCTCCTGTCCTATGCCCTTCTTCATTTCCCCGCCCTTACCTTTTAGTAATGTGTCCCTCCCCTTCCACTCCAGCAAATATCTGTGAGTAAAATGAGTTTCTACACCCAAGGGAAAATGAGCTGATTATCCCTCTCTCTTCTTGCTTTACCATCAATTTGAAAATTACTCACCTCCCATGTGTCACAGAAATCCACAGTGTCCAATAGAAATTTCCCTTTCTCATCTAATGGAGATTCATTATCCCCTGGCTGGAAGAGAAGCAACTTTAAAACAATCTCACAACACATGTATCTTGTCTACAGAAACGTGTTTAAGACTATCTTGGAGGAGCTGGAGAGATAATTTAGTGATTAAGCACTGGCTGCTCTTTCAAAGGACCTGGGTTCAATTTCCAGAACATACATAGTTGGTCATAACTATCTGTCATTCCAATCCTTTGGGACCCAATGCCCTCTTCTGACTTTCACATGCACCAGGTATGCACATGGTGAACAGCCATACTCACAAGAAAAACACCCATTCACAATAAACAAAAATATGCTTTTTAAAAAATTTAAAAGATTATCTTGGAAATAAGACAGTAAGCAGCCATAAGTGAGTGAGGCATCATTCTATATACTGTGTTTAAAAACGGATATGCATGTAGAGTTGAATTATCTTTGGAAACCTAGTCTGCTGAATTCACTTGAATTAATTTTATGAATAATTGAATATTTTCTTATAATAATTTTAATTTTGAAATTATAACATATTTAAATCATCTCCCCCTTTCCCTTTCCTCCCTCCAATCCCTGGCTACATATTTTATTTGCCTACATATTTGCTCCTTTCAAATTCATGGCCTCTCTCTCTTTAATTTTTGTTATACACACACACACACACACACAAAGCACACACAAATACACTAACTTATATGTTACTGAACTTCTGAGTACATGTGTGTGAATATATATTCTCTACACCTAAATAATGAAATGAGACATCCTAGTTGACTTGTATTCTTTCTTTTGGGGAAAAAAAAAAACTTCATTGGGAAACCAAATCATTTCATGGCATTGACCTAGAGCAAGAATTTATATCAATCCTTTTCAAAAATAAGTAATGGATATGAACACATGTGGGTCTAGATAGAGACATGTGAGCTAAGCATGTCCAAAACTGTACACAGGATTCATGTTAGTAAAAGAAGATGCAAAGAAGCCATAAGGCGTTAATGAACTTGAAGCTAAAGCACTTAAGGCAACATTTGCCACCAAGAAAGAAAAGAGGGATAAAACCTAAGCAAACATCTAGTAATACGGATTGAGAAGGTGTGTAATCCAAGTTTTCCTAGAAGTTACTTCTAATCTGTGATTCTGGAAATTGCTTGGTCATGTAAAGTCATGATCCAATAAACCCTTTGTGGAACATTCTCAGAAGTTTAGTAACATATAAGTTAACTTTTATGAAGTTATAATAGTAACTTATCTCACCCATCCATCAAAATGATACCCATGCTCCTATGTAAAGATATGTACATTTGACAGTACAAATCCCCTACCTTCATTGGCATTGGGTAATGCATGATGTAAAGATCAACATAATCCAGCTGAAGGTTTTTCAGTGATTTTTCCAAAGAAGGCTTGACCAGCTCTGGTCGAAAGCAACCACACCAAAGCTACAAATGTTGAAGAATAGAAGTTATGCTGAATTAATAGATTATCCAAATATGCATATTAATTTATCCTAATACTGACATATTTTTTTATACTTGAAGGAAAAGTATAAGCATTCCTTTCAACTCAGTGTTTACTCTTACTTAACAATGAGAACTCAAATATAGTTTGGGGGCTAATTTAAAAAACAATAAAAAATTACTCAAGAAATAAAAAACATACTAATAAAATAATGCCCATAACTAAATTATTTTCATATAGAGATAAATACGTTTTTACTCTTCCTTACCCATTTATGCAATTGACATCTTTAACCAACTTCTAATGCAGTAGTATAATTTTTACTACCTTACTATATTTCAATGATTTGCATACTTCCATACTATACCTTTGTAGTGATGAACAGGTCTTCTCTCTTTACAACCCCAGCTTTAATCTTGCTTTGAATGGCCTGTCCTATCTCCTCTTCTATTTGGTATGCATAAGCTGTATCAATATGGCGGTACCCAGCATCTAGAGCTAGGCATGCAGCCTCCAGTGACTTACTCTTGGGAACCTAGGAAAGGAACCAAAGGAGGTATTTAGAGATGCCTGTTCTGAGAGCTAGCTCAAAATGAGCCTAGATGGGAGATTACTATACCTCAAAGAATTTTGTCTTTCAAAGTCATCCTAAGACCAGTTGTTAGGAAAGAGCCTAGTACCCCAATCCTTGAATTCTCACTTCCTATTGTATAAAACACAATGAAATCTCCAGAGATATTGTAATTGTCACAGAAAAGTATCTTCACAGAATCAGTGTTTGCCCATATTTTGTCTCATGTTTGAGCTAATGAGCCAAAATTGCTTTCTTGGGTCTTTTTTAAAATTAACAGCAAGAACCTCTCTATACTCATGAAATCCTGGTTTTTTACTGGCACTGATGGATGACCCTGGCTTCAGTGGCCTGCTAGAAAGTCACACCAAATGTATGTAGTTGGATGACTGTGCAAACTGAACACAAGGAAGTCTGCTTGGGACAGGACAATTACACAGAGGCTCCTTCTGCTCCCAGCTAAGATACTGTTACAAAAGGATGCAAAAGCAAAGATCACAGATACCAAGCAAGGCCAGGTTAATAATAGGGACTTGGCCAGAAAGTACTGTCCTATGTTAGTCTTTCTACATATCCATTTACTTTGTCTGACAGACATAAATGCAAGCAGGGAAAAAAAATCTAATGTAAGAGTATATCCTTATTTGAAGTACCTTAACTACATCATGTTAGAGATTATTTATTTTGGCTATCAGTCTCTTCAAATATTATTTGTTTTAAAAAGACATGGCTAGAGTTAAATCTAAAATTATTGCCTTGGCTGCCAGATTTGAATAATGATATGACTGTGTTTTTGTTAAAGGTTTAGAGTGTAGGCTGGGGAGGTGTCTCACTCAGTTACACCCTTGCAAACAATTTTGGTATCTTAGTTTAGACCCCCAGCTTTCTTGTAAAGCAGAGTATGGCATGCAAGCCCAGTGCTTGAGGGGGCAGCATCAAGGTGAGCCCTGGAGCTCATCCCTGAGCACTATAGACTCGATGAGAGACTGGGCTCACACAAATAAAGTGTGAACATTAGAGGACAGCTTTGACCTCTAATGTTGAGACGTTATCTTAGGACATTGTTCATAACTCACAAAGACACGTACAATCATACATTTGCAAAGGGTCAAAAAAGTAAATGAGAGTAGCTTTCTGATTGTCCTAAGAATCTCTGCAGTTATCTTTTCACAATAAAAGACAGTGACTAAAATTCTGGCTTCTACTACCTTTTCTGGAAACCAGCCCTGACTTGTCCAATAATAAGGACACTGTGAGTTATCAAGGCTGAGGCTCCAGTTGTGGCCTTGACCTGTTCCTGGTATTGTACAACTTTGCAAAAGTAACAAATCCTGTATATATCTCCAGATTTCTCTGGAGTCCAACCTGAAGGAGATGGACAAATCTGAAGTCAAGGGAAGATGTTCTTTATCACACAATTAAACGGTATCAGGAGGACTAGAAAACAAGATAGTCCCTCCAGGTTAGCAAACAGTCCACCTTGATATTTTTCTTTCTGAGGACAACCATGCTTTAAATCCAACATATACTAATGAATACCAGTAACTCCTACTTGTCTTCACTAGATCTTCCTTCTCCCCATCATAATGATGCACTATAAAATTCCAGTAAGTTTCCCACAGTTGAGAGTTATACATGAGAGATCTCACTGTGAGATGCTGATGGCTAACCTGAAACAAAACCAAAGTATTGTCAAATATTTGTTTCACGCATTAGTCTCCAGCATTGGTTCCCAACCTTCCTAATGCTGCAACTTGTTAATACAGTGAGTGCCTCATGTTGTGGTGAACCCAGCCATAAAATGAGTTTGGGGTTCCAACCCACAGATTGAGAACATACGGGAAGCCACCCTGAATGTTCATTTCCAGCATTTTGCCTTTTTGCCATGAAAAATGATGTTGTAGGTTGTGGACATAAAGAGAAGTCCCCTCCCACACTGCAACCAAGAAAGCTGATGGGCAATCTGGTGACTTTCTTCTCCTCTATCAATCTGTGAAGCATGGATACAGGAAAAACATAGTGCCCAGAATTGTTAGGTCATGGGTCTGTCCCTTTAAGCCTGGAGCTCACAGCCAAGTTCGCTCTTGGAGCTGACAGGCCCTGAATGGGAACAGTAAATTCACAGGCAGGCCTAGGCCAGAAAAGCAAATCCAAGGGGGAAAAAAAAACCACACACACAGCCACATCTTACCAAGGCCAGATTCCCTGTCAGACAGCAAAAATAACAAGGATGATAAACTTTCTCCCTGTCCTTGAGTTATAGTAAATGTTCTAGTGCTACTGGGGCATGTACCCTATAGCTTCATTATATGCTGCACTAACACCCACCCTGAGGGGAAAAGTCTTTAGAGTTTGGCCTTTCCTTTGTTCCCCTTAAGCATGCCTCCCTACTGATTCACCAGGAGCAGGGATCTTTCCTCAGAGAAGAGCAAGCATGAATATAACTAGGTCTCCCAACCACAGCCACCAATTTCAACTGCTGCTGTAACCTCTATTTATCAAGAACAATCAGCAAGCAGGGGATACACAATCAGACCCTGATGCAGGGCAAATCTAACTATCTGCTCTCTTGTACATGGATGAGCTCTAGCCTGGAGATACTGGGAATCCTCTCTTCTTACCTCCTTGGGTTTATAGGTGCCAAAGCCCAGGGAAGGAATGAAGTGGCCATCGCTTAGTTTGACACAGTGCTGTTTAGAGCTCATTGTCTCTCACTCCCCTGGCTAAGCACTACCTGAGTCTTCTGTTGCCCTGAAGGGGAAGTGGATAAATGTCATATATCAACTTCCTGTCTAATGGTTAACAAGGGACACTCCCTTTCTGGAAGTTAGCCATGCCTACTCACTGGCTAATGTTTAACTATCTGCTATCCAGATAATGATTAATCAGTGCTACTGCTACTGTCTGTCTAATGGTTAGCAGTACTGTTGTGTTCCTACTGTTTAAATACTACTATTGTCTGTCTAATGGACACCAACACAAGGGAGGAGTCAGAAATTTAAAACAGTATTGCACATATAAGAACGCAAGCCACTCATTTTCATATGAAGGATGAATTTCAAATAAAGTACTATATAATGATAAAACATTTGTTTTACTATATAATGATAAAACATTTGTTTTCTGTGGTTTTTCTCTTCTTTATCTCATATATTGAATACTATTAGAGAAGAGATTGGATGAACAATTATAATACTGAAGACACTTATTTTCATTTGCCCATTATGAAGCCTCTACTTGATCATGCATCACTGAAAATAGTGAGTTTACTGCATGTCCTGTAAACATAAAGAGCAAAGAAGCCACACTCGAGCTCTTAAAGTGATAGGGGCAGCAACCCAGCCACAAAAACTTTGACACAAAATTTTTCCTGTCTACAAGAAATGCAAAGATAAGGTGGAGCAGAAACTGAGGGAATGGCCAAGGAATATCCAGCGCAGCTTGAATCTCATCCCATGGGCAAGCATCAATCCCTGACACTATTAAAGATGTTATGTTATGGTTGCAGACAGGAGGCTAGCATAACTGTCCTCTGAAAGGCTCCATCCAGCATCTGACTAAAACAGGTGCAGTGACCCATAGCCAAACTTTGGATAGAGCTCAGGGACTCTTATGGAAGAGTTGAGGGAAGGATTGAGAGTCCTGAAGAGGGTAGAAACACTATAAGAAGACCAAGATAGTCAGCTAAACTGGATAGTTGGGGGCTCTCAAAGATTGAACTATCTACTAAAGAGCAGACTCGGGCTCAACCCAGCACACACACACACACACACACACACACACACACACACACACACACACACACACAGTAGAAGTACAGCTTGTGTCTCATGTGGGTCCCAGTAACTGGAACAGGAACGTTCCTTAAAACTGTTGCCTGTCTGTGTAGTCTGTTTCCCTAACTGGGCTACCTTGTCTGGCCTCCTGGGAGAGAATACATCTAGCAATGAAGAAATTTGATGTGCCAGGGGGTAGAGGGATACCCAGGATACCTCCACCCTCTCAGAAGAGAATGGGAGGGGGTAGAGACAGTGTAAAAGGGGGAGCAGGTGAGTAGTGATCAGGATGTAAAGTTAATTAATTAATTAATTAATTAATGGGAAAAATAGCTCATGAACTGAATTTAGTCTTCTCAGAATTTTATAAAAACAAAGAGATCAACAATTAAAACTGATTTTTTTTTATTAATCATTCCAGTTATTTACATCTCAAATGATATCCCACTTCCCGGTTACCCCTCCACAAAACCCCCCATTCCACATCCACACTCTTCCCCCCTCCCCTTTGCCTCCATGAGGGTGCTCCCCCACCCACTCTCTCCCGCCCTACAGATCCAGCATCTCCCTATGCTGGGCCATCAAACCTCCATGGGACCAAGGGCCTCCCCTCCCATTGCTGTCAGGAAAGTCCATCCTCTACTCCATATGTATCTGGAGTCATGGATCCTTCCCTGTACACTCCTTGGTTGGTGGTCTAACCTCTGGGAGCACTGGGTGGTCCAGCCAACCTGTTGTTTTTCCTATGGGTTGCAATCCCCCTCTGCTCCTCCAGTCCTTCTGTCAGTTTCCTCACAGGGTCCCTGAGTTGTCTGTAATTGGCTCCAAGCATCTACATCTGCACTGGTCAGTTGTAGGCCGGACCTCCCAAGGAGCAGCCATAGCAGGTTCCTGTCAGCAAGTGACCACAGCAACAGTGTCGGGTTTGGTGTTTTCTTTTTGAAATTACTAACTGTAAATTTTTTCATGTATTTTTCTATTGTCATTTTCACAAGGGTAACCCTGAAATATAGTAAAGGAGACAGCACAGGATAGTGCTTAGTGGTTGATAAAAAATTGGCAGCTACTGGATTTTTGTTTTTTGCAACATGTAACATGACTTAAACATTACTATAGCATTCACTTCTTAGGTCAGTTTGCAACATTTGTTTCAAATAAACAGTACTTGTGTATATATGCTGGGTGTATCAAGAAGAATATGTCTAATCACTTGGGGATGTAATGACCAGCATTCATGTGAGACCTAGCTTTATGTGGGTGCTGGGATACAAACACTGCTCCCATGACTTCATAGCAACCACTCTCAACCACTGGACCATTTCTCCAGTCCCTCATTTTAGAAAACTATAAATAAAATGTTAAAATGCAGATCAATAGCTTATGTCCTTGTTCAACATTCATAAAAGAGCTAAATTGAAAATAATCAAATTACCATGAGATTATGAGTAGGAGAATAAATTTAGTAAAGTATTAATGAGATAGATATTTTTATTCCATTAATCCTGGAATACATAAATCTCCACTAAAACAAAACATATGGGACTAAAATACATGATAATTTTTAATGTCATTTGGCCATATCATGTGCATTACAAAAAGTCAGGTTGAAATTTATAAATTTCCATTGTTTTTAAAAAAACATTATGATTAATAATAATTTTTTCAGTATGCTTTCTAATATTCTAGAATTAATGTCTATCAACTTGGAGTCTGAAGAAGGTGTTTACTAGGAGGTATATAAGAGGACAGAAGAGATTGCTTGGCTCTTAAGAGCATCAGTTCCTTTTCCAGTGGACCAAGCCTTGCTTCCAGAAACTTCTTGGTAGGTGACAACATTCTGTTATTCAGGGATCTGATGCCCTCTTCTGGTTTCATGAGAACTACATGCATGTGTCTAACAGACACAAGCAGGCAAAATAACTATGCCATAAAAATACAAAAACTCACCCAAAAAACCTTCCACTCACAATTTACCGTGCCTATAAGAAGTGCAGGGACAGAGATGGAACAGAGACTGAGGAAACAGCCAAACTGAAACAGGCCCAGCTTGAGACCCAATCCAGCAAGAGCCAGTCCTTGAAACTATTCATGATAATTCTGTTATACTTGCAGACAGAAGCCTAGCATAACTGTCCTCTGAGACACTCCACCCAGCTTGGAGCTCAGGGTGTCTTGTTGGAGAAAGGATTGAGGGACTCAGAGGGTATCAGAACTCCCCAAGAAGACCAACAGAGTCAACTAACCTGGACCACTTAGGGTTCCCAGAGACTGAACCACCAACCACAGAGCAAGCCTGGCCCAGGCCTAGACCCCTGCACATATATAACAGATGTGCAGCTTGGTCTTCATCCAGGTTCCCAACAACTGGACTGGGGGCTGATCTTAACTCTGTTGCCTGCCTTTGGATCCAGTTCCCCTTGCCTGGACTCATTGGGAGAGGATGTGTTTAGTCTTGCAGTGACTTTAAGTGACAGGGTGGGTTGATACCCTAGGTGGGGGGCTCCCAATTTCTCAAGGGAGAAGGGGAGGAAAGATATGGGGAGGTCATCTATGAGGGGAGACTGGAAGAAGAAGGGAGAATATTGTGATTGGGGTGTAAAGTGAATAAATAAATTAATGAAAATAACGAAATTATAGTATTTTAAAAGAAATATAAAAGAGTATCAGTTATATTTAATCTGTTCCTAGCTTCTGTTGTACAGCATATCTATCTGTGAAATCCATTAATGTGGCTAAAGGAGCCTACAGTGCATTCTGTTGGTTGCATAGCAATGCTGCATTTGTTTACATGTATGTCACATTTCATTTAGACCTTCCCCTGATGATAGAAATTTAAGCTATTCCACTTGCCACATATATGAAAACTAATGGTATCATGATATATATCTTTAGGCAGATGAATAGATAGATAGATAGATGATAGATAGATAGATAGATAGATAGATAGATAGATAGATAGATAGATAGATAGATAGATAATAGGTAGGTAGAGAGAGATGAGAGATAGATAGTTGGTTGATTGGTACATACATACATACATACATACATACATACATACATACATGAATGATAGGTGGGTAGAGTATGCATTACTATGGATGTTGATGTAGATATTCCATATCGCCTAGAGAAGTCAATCTTAAATGTCATTACCAAAAACCACAGCTCCAGACCACATGATTCTGTACTACCAATTACAATGTGGTGAACATGAAGAGCTTCAATGAGTAAGGAATCAAATAGTTAAATGTGGAGAGCCGTGCAGTGCCGCGCCTTTGAGAGGTGGCTCGCTTCTGCCTTCTACTAGCCCAATAGCAAATGCTCTCAAGGACACAAGTACTCAATTGGCTAAGGCTGATCACCTGGCTTGCTTGTATGGACCTATTTGCTGTCACCACATGGCTTACTGGGATTGGTTGGCCTAGGACTATTTAGCCTATGGGCTGGCTTTCCCCGTGTTCTATTAGAGAGAGTCAGTTGGTCAGGGGTTAGTTAGAGTCAGAGGCAGTTAGAGAAGGGCCAGGGAGTTAGGGTGAAGGGAGACAGGGTGAATTAGATAGAGTTGGGTTAGAGTTAGCTAGGGGGATTTAGGGTAAACTAGTCAGAGGAAATATATTCAAAGGATTCCGGAATAAACTGTTAAAGTAAGAGCTTGGGAGTCGTGTCTTTCTTTCTGGTCAAGAGAGGCGCACGACAGTTAAAACCAGAGCAGGTCTGTCCAGGAGAGACTTCAGTGGCAAACTCTCTCCTGTGGGAGCATGTGTCATGTCTGATTCACAGCCATGCTTCTCTCCTCTGTGTGCTGCCTGGATGAGAAAGGAGAGTACTACAGTCAGGATCTGAGCTGAAGCTCCCGCAGGGTCTGGCTTTCCCACTTACACTGCTGGGTAACCCCAGCTGATCTCAACCCTGATTGGTTCCGGTGATTCCTTCACTTAGGTAAGAACCTTAAGGATTCTGAGTCTTCCCTGTACCTTCTCAATGATTACTTATGTGTTTTCCTATTTACACAAGAACAATTCTGGGTCAGAGTTTTTGACTTTGGTATGGAAACTCCATCCCTCCACTTGATATCCTGTCTTTCTACTGGGAGTAGACTCTACAAGTTCCTTCTCCCCACTGTAGGGCATTTCATCTAAGGTCCCTCCCTTTGTGTCCTGAGAATCTTTCATCTCTGAGGTCTCTGGTACATTCTGGAGTCTCCCCCCACCTCCTACCTCCCTAGGTTGCCTGTTTCTATTTTTTCTCCTGATCCTCAGGGCTTCAGTCCTGTTCTCTCCCACCCCACCCAATACCTAATTATGTTCCCCTTTTCCCCTCCCTGTCCCCTCTCCCACCCAATTCCTCCCGTCCCTCCCCCTTCCACACCCCCCACACCCCCGTAATTGCTTTCTTCTCCCTCTCAAGCAGGATCGAGGCATCCTCACTTGAGGTATAGAACTAAATAGAATTCACAACAGAGGAATCTTGAAGGGCTGAGAAGCACTTAAAGAAATGTTCAATGTCCTTAGTGATCAGGGAAATGCAAATTAAACAACTCTGAGATTCCACCTTATACCAATCAGAATGACTAAGATCAAAAACTCAGGTGACAGCACATGTTGGCGAGGATGTGGAGAAAGAGGAACACTCCTTCATTGCAGGTGGGATTGCAAACTGATACTACCACTCTGGAAATCAATCTGGAGGTTCCTCAGAAAATTGGAAATAGATCTGCCTAAAGACCCAGCTATACCACTCTTGGCCATATACCCAAAACATGCCTCACCATTCCACAGGGAGATGTGCTCTACTGTGTTCATAGAAGCCTTGTTTGTAATAGCCAGGATCTGGAAACAGCCTAGATATCCCACAAGGAAGAATGCATACAGAAAATGTGGTTCATCTACACAATGGAAAACTATTCAGCTATTAAGAAAAAGGACCTCATGAGGTTTGCAGACAAATTGATAGAACTAGAAAATATCATCCTGAGTGAAGTAACTCAGACGCAAGGACATGCATGGTATGTACTCACTAATAAGTGGATATTAGCCACAAAAAAGTACTGAATTTCCAGGATACAATCCACACAATTCAAAAAGGTTAACAAGCTGAGAGGTGTGTTTTCACAGGGCCATTCGCCTCTTTATTAAGATGCTGCAGGCACAGAGGAAAACAAGTTTTCTCAAGCTTCTCACAGTTAATAAAGTTCTCTCAGGTTTCTCAAAATTTGTATATAAAATAACACAGGACCAGAATACTAGCAAGCAGAGAAGGTAGCCAATAGTTTTAGTAAAATGGCTCTTTTTCAAGAATAGAGTCAACAGGGCTTTCTAATATATCCCACACATACCAAGGAGGGAAGCAGTGGACTCTGGGTTAACTCCCAAAATTTAGTGTCTTAGGGTTTTACTGCTGTGAATAGACCCCATGACCAAGGCAAGTCTTATTAAAAAAAAAACAAACAAACAACAACAACAACAAAAAAAACCATTTTATTGGGGCTGGCTTACAGGTTCAGAGGTTTAGTCCATTATCATCAAGGTGGGAGCAGGGCAGCATCCAGGCAGGCATGGTGCAGGCAGAGCTGAGAGTTCTAAGTGTTCATCCAAAGATTGACTTCCAGGCAACTAGGGTGAGGGTCTTAAGCCCACACCCACAGTGAGACATCTACTCCAACCAGGTCATACCTATTCTAACAGGGCCACACCTCCAAATGCTGCCACTCCCTGGTCCAAAAATATACAGACCATGACATTTAGTGAGGTCAACAAATGAAGGATGACAAGATGAGAACAGTGCATATGTTCCCAGGACGATGATGAGTTGAACTTTACACAGATTACATTTGAGTTTCCAGGTAGCCACCTGAGTGCATAAGAAGACAGTGTGGTGGGTGAGACAAGGGCTATGCTAATGACACATATTTAGATTCTGTTGGAGTGTAATTTCCAATTTAGACATCCTGAAACTAAATTCTATGAAAAATGAGTAGGTTGGTATGGACACTGATGAAATGAGACATGAGACAGTCTATGAGTGAGTTGATGAAGGAAAATTTAAAAGTAGCAGAGACTGGAGTAGAAACTGAGAAATATAGGTACTGTGATACAAGCAACATAGGAATATGTCTGTTCCGTATTTCCCCCATGTTTGCAATGAGCAGCAATGTGTCTTTTCTTAACATAACCCACATACGCTGACAAAGTCCTCATTGTGGTTGTCCTTTATTGTGAGGTTTAGGCTGGCACCAGAAGAATGAGAGGATGGTAACCATCATAAACTTCAAAGACTATTTTATAAACTGGCAGCAAAGTACAGGTTATAGCTTCTGTCCCAGACCCTGGCTTATGTGACATATCCTCAGACTGATAATGGATGCTGAGCAAGCTACCCACCATGTGGCAATGAGTCCTCCTTCTGCCCCCATAAGCCAATACAGGAAACAAAGCCACAAAGCTTAAAAATACCATAGCAGTCAAGGTCACCTCCTCCACTGCTTCTCTTTGAATATCACCAAGTGGTCTAGAAATCTAAACAATATTCCTCATAGTTTGGAAGTGGACATTCCATTAAAATGTACAACTTTACCTTTTAAATGTAGTGTATAGTGAGCCAAATGGTAGGATAAAAGCAGGTTTCCCTGACCTAGAACCTAACAACAGACACGCAGCTGGATGCAGAATTGGGAAGCTGTGAATGAGAAATGGAATGCAAAAGCAGAACAGGGAAACCTCAATATTCATAGAGTACCCCAACACTTGTATTGGAGAAATACTGCTAGAGATGAGAGGAAGGGCATACACCCACCTAGAGAGGTGTGCAAGAAGAGGACCCCAGAGAGCTCCCCAGGGTAGATCTTGCTTATACTACTTCTAAATCAAATACTAGGCCTAGAATGTGCCTTTTCTGTTATTGTTATTTTTTGACCTTTGGGGTTTGTTTGTTTGTTTGTTTGTTTGTTTGTTTGTTTGTTTGTTTTGTAGCACCAGGCATCAATCCCACAACTTTGCAGCACTTGGGTAGTTGCTGTTCCACTTGACAACACTGAAGGTTAGCAGAGAGGCGTGTACAGCAGCTCCAGCCATGAACCACTCCTCAAACGTTGAAGGATGATTCATCTTCAGAAAAGGTCTGGAACCAATCAATGATTTATTTTAAAATGATAGCAGCTAAAAGTTATCTGAGGTTCCACCCTAGGCAGACGCCATCAGAGGGAGAGCAGATAAGAACAAAATAATTATTGTGCACATGACATCTGTCGGTATACCCTGCACCAGTCAGATTCACAGTCTGTCAGAATACATGTGGCTGATGTGAGTCCCACTGAAGCAAGCTGTGCTACATACTCCTATCTTTTTCTATGGAACATGAGGGACTGTATCAGTGTATAAACAAAATTGGAACAATGCATGTAATTGTTTTCTGTTGTTCTATTAGTTGCTTGCTTGATTGCTTTGTCAGTTGTTGTTCTGTTGTTTTTGTTTGTATCTGTGTTTGTTTTGAGACAGGGTCTCTTTGAGTATCTCTGGCTGTTCTAAAGCTCTCTATATAGACCTCAATCTCATGGAGCTCCCCATGCCTCTGCCTACCTAGTGCTGAGATTAAAGGTGGAGGCCACAACGCTCACCTGTTAAATCGTTTTAAAGTAACAGAGACAAGCAGTACCTTCTTAAAGCCTCATTACCTCACAGAGCTTCTACTTCCCCTGTATAGAAGCACAGAAGGCACACCAGCCTGCTCTGTTTCTGTGCATGCTTCCGCGTATTACCAGAAGGTCCTTCCACTTGTAAGACTTAAGAGCCAATGAATTCCTTGGACTTGTTTATGACATGAATTAGGTACAGATTCAGGAATCACAAGGGAGTCAGAGAAAGTTAATATTATGGAATACAATTGGAAATAAATGAGTTACAGATAAACCTAAGACAGAGCATCAAGAAAGGTGATTACTAACAAGGCCAAAATATTGCTTGGAAGAGATAGTCATCCCAACAGATAAGCAAATTGCCACATATAAATTTGCAAAGTAAGGTTATATAAAACTTCCTAAGATTCATGACTCTACAGAAACAGATTCTAAAGTGGCAGAAGTTAATAAAATGACAGACAAAAAAATGCGATAAGAAATATTTTTAAATTTAAATTAAATTCAAGGGTATATTAAAATAAACTGAATAATGCCTTTATTAACTTTTAACTACTTAGTTATCTGTTAATTTTTAAATGCTAATAAAAGAGGAACAACAGCTGTTGAAAGGTATTGAATTATTGTTTATTAACATTGCTGAGGTAAATTAACCAGTGTATTATAAAGTTGTCTTGACATTAGAATGGAAAGCAAGGAAGGTATTACAGTGGGATCAAGGTTATGTCTGTTTCTACAGGAAGAGACACACAATGGAGTCATCAAAACTACTTAAAGTTTGACGTGAGCAAGATACGTCTCTTAGAAGCCTTGCCTGCTGACATGGCTAGCATGGCCTTATGAAGAGGGACAATCTTTATGAAAAAAGATTTTAAAGCAGATGGTTGATTCTCCTGCTGTCTGGAAAGCCTCTAAACACCACAAGATGGTTTCTTGTCATGCTGTGAGTAGTAACTGTACAAGGAGTGGAAACAAATCTTACTGATAAAGCTTTTATTCCTAATCCTCTAATGAACATAGCAGTAACTTGGGGAGACATGGATATTCCTGTGATGGTCAGTGAATCTTTTTTTTTGGCTACCTGGTCCTTATGACAATCATAGACCTGCTCAACCTGCAGAAGAGGATAAAGAAATTATAAATTATACTATGGGAATAAAATACAATTTTCTTATTTGTATGAGTATTAGAATTTATTGTTTAAGTATGACTTCTCAACTTTGGTTATCTAAAATTGATTAGAGTACTATCCAAAATTATTATAAAGAACGTTTACGGCTTTGTGCATTTGGATTTGAGGGACACAAAAATCAATGCTACTAGTTCCAGAAAATGTTTCATCCTGTAAATTATGGATTACTAATAAAATTCTGATTGGACACATTGGCAGCAATATATAGGTAAAAATTCTTGGGTTCTTGTTAACATCTTCCAAGAAAGAGTCATTGATTGGAGCCCTTATTCTTGAGAGCCCTCCAATCCTCGTGGACTATATTCTAGTTCAAAACTGAAATGGCAATGGTCCAATTCATATAAAACCATGGAAGTTGTCTCTGCTTCTAGGAACTCTATTGAATGGCATGGAGGTGGGACGTCAGGTCCGCTACTTCAATTTGATAATTCTATGCAGACTAACTTGTGAAAAGTGGAAAGTGATTTTCACCCCCTTGAAACAGGAAAAGGAAAGTTAAACTTTCATAATAATAACAGATTTCATTTGTCCATTAATTTAGATTGAAGTCACACCTTTATGGCTTTTGTACCATTATTTTATCTGTTACTAAAAGGACCTGTGCAATGCCACCCTAATAAATACTTGTACATACTTGCTGTACTCTTCATATCTTGTCAATGTTAGTATGTTAAACATACTAACATATGTTCCATATGCTTTTGGAACATATGCTCAGAGCAAGACCAGCAGTCTGGATATCAATGAGGTTGCTCAGACCATGGCAAGACACTCCTCTAATGATACTAATATAGAAGCTTGCTGAACGAATATTAAGAAGCCCTCCATGGATGGTGAAGTAACTTATTTGGTAAACTGCTTGCCTTGTGCTGCAGACAAACCTCTATTGGGTCTCTGATCTTCAGTGAACGGGGGTTCTGGTTGCAGGTGAGCAAGGGTCGGCGAGAAATGAATGACAAACAAATACGAGTGCTGTATCTGGATGTAATTTTTCACAATGAGAACACCAGTCTTATATAATACAGAAAACAAAGGAGTAGGGTGTCACAGCAGGCAAGGTACATTGAAGTATATGACACAAAACAGAGGAATGCCTTCAAAAGACTGACAGGAACCAGGTAATATTTACAGTAAAGATAAAACAGCCCTGCCTAGAGTCAGCTAATGACAGGTAAGGATTTCACACACTAGTCACAATTTGTGCTACTCTTTTGAGCCTTGTGAAAGCTAGCACCAGGCAGTTCTGCTCTAGCAGACCTTCTCATGTATAATGCAATACCACAACCCCCCTTTTTCCTAGGCCTTGGTAAATACTTGCATGTGAGAGTAACTTGGCTGTTCTTTTAAGTATCTGTAGGGAATCTCCATTTGTCAGAAGACTTCACTAACTTTCTTCTAATATGCAGTGTAGTCTGCTATACCTGGCTGTAATGAAGATTCTAAGTATACTTTGCTAAGCTTGCCCTGAGATTTCTATCTGGCAAACTGAGATGCCTGATTACTAACTGTCAACACTGAGGCATTTCATCTGGATGAATGACATTCTTATGAAATTCCAAGCCCAGAGTCAGCTCAAGGACTGTCTAGAACATTGATGAAGAACAGGGAGTAAAAAACCAGGGAGTAAAGTTTAACCTGATTAAGTACTTGTAAAATCAATTCTTGGAAGCACCTATAATACAAGAAAGCATACAGATCCATTCACCCAACTAATGCAAGGACAAAATTTGAGTATACGTGCTATGGGGAATGCCAAGGTTCCAGGAGAATAAGTTTCCTAGAAACTCTTTGCCTCAGGACTGCTTCCAGGTTTTCAGGCCTGTCATGCGTGTCACTACTGGAGTGGATGTAGCACCTTGAAAGCAAGAGAACCTAAATTTAATCTCTAGAACCCAGATTTAAAAGCTGGATGTCTCTGCCTTCTAGAGCTAGGGCAGCCTTCTTCTGCTGCCTTCAGACAACAGAGGTACATTTTCCCAAGAACCCAAACTCAGGATGAGTTATACCACCAGTTTTCCTGATTCAGCAGCTTGTAGACCATCATCAGATATTCTGATACCATAACTGAGTAACAAGAAATGAGGCTTACAAAACTAATCTCTAAGAATCCAGTGTTCCAGTTACTAAAAGAGCTGCCTCAGCTCCCGAACTCCTGACTTGTAAAAGCCTTTACCACAGCCACTCCAGATGAATAGCTGTGAGATTTCTTGGGTTTCAGCAAGAACACCACATCCAGTTTTGTGGATTCTGCAGATTGCACAAAAGGCACATATGAAGAGGAAGCCAAAACATCCTGATTTCTGTACTCTCTCAATGGCTAATTCTGTGGCCTCATCCATTGGTGAACAGGACAACCAGACACGGAGTTAAAGGCAATCAACACTATGGAGAATAGTGTTGTACAGAAGCACTCTCTTGTAGAGAACCTGAATCATACTGGGAGTCTGGGAGCCTAGAAGTCAGATATGATTTAACTATAGATGGTTTTCCCAGGTACTTGTCCATATTTCTGAGGTTGCAGAACCTGATATGGTTCAGCAGCACAACTGTGGTACCCCTTTCTCTTGGATGATGCTATGCGTCTGGGATATGAGCAGTGTGCTACCAGCCAGCTCCTCGGGATCCTTTTCTTCTGTATGGGAATGTATACAAGGCTGGGGACATTTGAATGCCGGTTACACCTGTTTCAGTCCAGTGCTTTTGCATTTGGGGGCCATGTGTGAACTATCCTGTCTTTAGATGAGTGGAAATCTAATGCCTCTTCAGTTGCCAATGGAACCACAGCGCTATTTCACATGGATACTTGGTATCTTTACATCTGACAGACCCAGGAGGCTATCATCATGTACTCATTCATAGAAGTGGGCATACACCTCCTTAGCCTGCCTGGGTCTCTGTTGAGGTACAGCTGTTGTATAACACTCTGAAGTATAGTCTTTGTTGTGTAACTGTTTCTTCCAAGACGGAAACATTCCATCCTGAAGGGATGCTCCTTAAGTAGGAAGGCAAACAACTAAAAATAGCATCAGGAAGTCCTCCAAACTGATTGGATTCACCAAGCCCTTCTGACATAGTAAGCAATAAGAGCTGATAGTCTCTCTCAGAAACCAGAGAAACAGAGCTGCCAAGATGACTCTCAGAGGGGGAAAGCTGCAAAAAAGACCCTAAGACCAGATCAGCCAAGCAGAAACCAGGTGATCTGCCTAAAAGAAGTTTAGACCAGAGGCATTTGGAAAGGATATACTTCCAGACTGTTGAGTTTTCTGCAGATTGTGCAGTGTGCAATATGGTCCAGGTTTCTCTGCTTCCTGTGCTGTCATAGATAATCTCAGTGCCACTGGAGCCTTTACTTTTGAGTCTGTTGGTGACTCCTATGCCTGTGCCAAGCTCGCCTGCCCCCACAGTTATCAGATCCACTTAAAACCAACATAACTCAAACACAAGGTCAATGCTGATGACAAAAAAATACTGTAATCAAGACACCACTGATCGATAAGGGCACAGAACAGACTCAGGAGATGAACTGCAGCAGAGAGCCAGACTATTGCAAATATTTGACCTTGCAAATCATAAGCATCTGTTCCAAGTTATTGTTACATTTTGCCACAAATCCTGGGCATGGGAACATGAACTCAGTTTAACCCTGCCAGCAAGATAGAGAAGTTGTCCTTGAGGTGTCTGGACTTAGACAATTGTTTTTTTGAGGTTTTTTTGTTGTTGTTGTTGTTGTTGTTGTTGTTTTTTTTTTTTTTTTTACAAGATGACCCTAAGAAGGCTGGACTTTGACAGCTGGGTCCTTACAACAGAAGCTTTTTCAGCTATCGGGATGTTCCCAACTCCCCTAGAATAAATGGAGTCTGAAAACAAAATAGCAGTGCTTAGAACAAGTTGTTCTTGTTGTTTGCTTGTTCCCAACACCCACCACCTCCCGTCCATGTAATAAGCAGTGGTATTTTTTAAAGGATCTTTCCTGTGCTTTCCGTAGTATTGTTGGTGCTAGGAATGACTCTACCTCCTCCGGTGTTGAAGTTTTGGAAATTGCTAAGGTTGTCAACTGCTGAGAGGCACAGTATGGTGCAGCACTCATACTGGACTGGTGCATGATTGGCATGTTCATCACCCTCTGCATGACCCCACCAGACCATACTCAGAGCCCCTTTCTGCTCACTTTTTGGGATGATCAAAGACAGCCTCTCTCTAACTGGCAGTTCGTTGACTTAAATTCTTCTTGGAACCTATTTGTGCTTGGAATTTCTATCTTCTTTGGACTTGTTCTTCCAAGTTACCTCAGACAAAACCCTCACAGGTATAACATGAATTGGTCATGTGCTGAATTCCCTTCTTACAACTATGATGTTTGTAGGAGCCACATGGCTTGTATTTTGGAGAACTCTATCCCAAGTACCCTAGAGAAGACAGAAAGCAGGAACTGGAAGACAGGTGTGAGCCAAGGGAACAAGCCTCTTGGTGGAATGGAGTCCTACTGTTTGTGGCATGAACACTTTTTTAAAAATGCAGATGGTTCAAATACCTGCCTAGTAGCCCAACTTTTGGAGGCTGTTGTGGTAAATCTCCAATCCAAATAAGCCCATGCAAAGAACATACAACTCAGTTATAATAATATTTATAAGCTGCATGCCTAGATTGGACAGATATACCACTACACTATTGTATTCCCCAGCTACAAGATCTCTTGCTCCTTGCTGCTTCTCCAGGCCACGTGGTTCTGCTCCATCTTCCTTCTACCTCCTCTTCCTCTGTCTTACTGTCTCTTCCATCTCCTCATCCCTCTCTCCTTCTTCCTCTCTCCCTCTCCTAAACCTCCAGACCAGCCTTTCCCTTCCACTGCTGAATCACAGGCTCTACCCATTATTTGACCAGTTTAAATGGGTAGAAGGTTCACATGAAATCACCTGAGTATGTAATCCACTCCTCTTCCAGGCACCCTCTCTTGTGGAAGCAGAATCAGCATCAAAATACAAGCAGCACCAGGGCAATCCACAACAGCAGGCTAACATGAAAAGGCTTTGGGAAGAGTGAGAACAACCAAAGTTCAGAGGATAACTTCCAGACCATAGTACAGCCTTTGCTCTGCCTTGTGACCTGGCCACAGGGAGGTCTGTCTCTATAGTTCCTTACTGAATAACAAAATAAATGTTTGTATATCATCACTGGCATTCTTCACCTTGGAGTTAAGACAGGTTGCACAGTGCTAGTCAGCCTGGCCTCATTTGCAGACTCCACACCAATGAAAGATGATCAAAGAAAGGTGGATAGAGCCTAAAGAATGAAAAACACTTTCACAGCTTGCTTCTACATGCATGTATCTCTCTCTGTCTCTCTCTCTTTCCCTCTCTCTCTCTCCCCCTTCCCCCTCCACTCCACACACATACACACAGACAAACACACACGGCCAGATGTCTAGTCCATCATTATATCTGAGGGATATAAGTAACAAGCTGTGTTCATAGATGAGATAGTCTGTGAAGAAATAGCAGAAAATCTCTCCAATCCTGAGAAACATCTAAATATAAACAAGAGATATTTATAACTCTGATGATATGTGACCAAAGAGACTCCTCTCTACAAGAGAACAATAATTTGATTGACAATAACTGAAAGCTAAACTATAATAACTCAAACTCAATAACTCAAAACTAAAATACTAAAATCTTTTTTCGCTTTTTTCTATCATTTTCTTAATTTACATTTCAAATGCTATCCTGAAAGTTTCGATACCCTCCCCCAGCCCTGCTCCCCTACCCACCCACTCCCACTTCTTGGCCCTGGCGTGCCCCTGTATTAGAGCATACAAAGCTTGCAATACCAAGAGGCCTCTCTTCCCAATGATGGCAGACTAGGCCATCTTCTGCTACATATGCAGCTAGAGACACAAGCTCTAGGGGTTCTGGTTAGTTCATATTGTTGTTCCACCTATAGGGTTGCAGACCCCTTCAGCTCCTTGGGTACTTTCTCTAGCTACTCCCTGGGGGCCCTGTGTTCCATCATATAGATGACTGTGAGCATCCACTTCTGTATTTGCCAGGCACTGGCATAGCCTCATATGAGACAGCTATATCAGGGTCCCTTCAGCAAACTCTTGCTGGCATATGCAATAGTGTCTGGGTTTGGTGACTGACTATGGGATGGATCCCCAGGTGGGGTAGTCTCTGGTTAGTCTATCCTTTTGTCTTAGCTCCAAACTTTGTCTCTGTAACTCCTTTCATGGGTATTTTGTTCCCTATTCTAAGGAGAAATGAAGTATCCACATGCTGGTCTTCCTCCTTCTTGATTTTCTTGTGTTTTGTAAATTGTATCTTGGGTATTCTAAGATTCTGTGCTAATATTCACTTATTAGTGAGTGCATATCTAGTGACTTCTTTTGTGATTGGGTTACCTCACTAAGGATGATATCCTCCAGATACATCCATTTGCCCAAGAATTTCATAAATTCATTGCTTTTAATAGCAGAGTAGTACTTCATTGTGTAAATGTACCACATTTTCTGTATCCATTCCTCTGATGAGGAATATCTGGGTTCTTTCCAGCTTCTGGCTATTATAAATAAGGCTGCTATGAACATAGTGAAGCATGTGTTCTTATTACCAGTTGGAACATTTTCTAAAGTGTCAAGTCACATAATTCATCAACAGTTTTGGTGGGGTTAGGTTTGGGTTCTTTTTTAGCAGAAAAATTAAAGTATTTAGGCTAAATGTAATAAATTGTTTTCGTAAGGCATATCTCAACATGTCACAAACAGGACGACTTGTGCTAACTTTCAATACATGTAAGTAATAATCCTTTATTTGCTTCTGTGAAGACCAAAGTTTGATTCATAATGTGAATTTTAAGTACTACATATGAGAAAAGTTCCTGTGCTACAAAGAATAAGAAAGGAGTTCTCATATGGTAGACTTTTTTCTTTCAACAGTTAACCTTGGATACATACGTAATATATTGTAGAAAATAATGTTGGGCCCTATTCACCTATTTGTTGATTATGAATGTACTAAAGCATTTGACAATAAATATCTAGCTATAAACAAAGAATGCCTACTAGGATAACTTTGTGGAGTGGCTCTGTGTCTGCAAGACAGAAGATTCACTGCTAACATTTGCTAACAAATTTTGAAGTGGAAAGGCTTCAAATAAAATGGCCTTCTAGAAAGTAAAGTTTTTAAATAAGAGAGACCTTAAATGGGTTGTATTTGAACAAATAAACAGTTAGGAAGACATCATCTCTCTTTATAAAACTCTAAGTTTAAAATGGATGAATATATGTGAATTAAATTTACACTAATAATCACAACTTGCCAAAGAACTACTGATCTAATAACAGTTGTTAGGTTGGCAAAAACATGTTTTACACATGTGTATATACACACACTCTTTATAAAAGCATTTGAAGTATGGAATATGTTTTCTCTTTTTATCACATTATCTGCCATTTTGCACTAATGGCTCAACCAATCTATTCTTCATTCTATGCATGAGCAGAATCATTGTAGCAGACGTCAGTACAAGTAGGTAGCTTGTTAACTTCTCAGCCACTCTTGGAATTCAGCTGTAGATGAAATCAAAAAATGTTTTTACTCACTGGACTGGCTGATTCATTCTATATGCATTGACCTTCCCAGCACCTCTTCTTTCTTTGAGTATTTCTATACTGATGAAAGAAACCAATCCCAGTTCAGAGGGAAATTTAGGAGAGTTAATCATATGTTTTCCATTCTAGGAAGTCCTTCAGTCTTAAAGGACAACTAGTTGGTAATCACCCTCAAGACCTCCACATAGACATACATTCAATTATTTACTACAAGTATCTGTAAGCTGCCCACGGCTTACGCTAACTGGGTTCCTGAGGGGGAGGCCGGAGCTGTATGGGAATGAACGGTCGAGAGGAATATGGAGGCCAAGACAATCGTCTGCTGTTCAATGCCCCAAAGTTTATTGGGAGTTTGTGCTTATAAAGAGCTAGGTAGGCCTATCCCCCTGCCAGTCCGTTCTGGGGGCCTGGGTCCAGCCTGAGGATGATGTGCAAGGTGCAGGATGTGTCTCTGGAATGTCTCAAGGGTATCTCAACAGGTGGCAGGATTTTGGCAAAGTACAGCAGTACAGCGGCAGTTGACACAACAAAAGGAGCCTCCTAAATTGGAAAGCTACACTGAAGGTGATCTCATTTCAGTGGCTGCAAAGTCTGCATCAGCCTGCTTCAGGCTGGGGGAAGTTACAAGGACCTATTACCAAGGCTCAAAAGTATTGATATGATGGTTTTGCAGTGAAAGAACACTATAAAGTCAAAGAAAAACAAAGATATAGGGTTATAAATACTGAACAGAAGAGACACAAACACTCAAAATCTTTTCCAAGGACATCAAAAACATTCTGCTTCATCCTCCACAGGCAGCATTTGAGAATGCTAAATGTCCACAGAGGAAAGTTAGTAGGGTCTCAGGACTCGGTCTTTTGTTTGAAACTAGGCATGTGAGTACAATGTCTAACATCTACCAAAATTCCAGACTCCATGGGGATAGCAAGTATCCTGTGTCTTTTATATTTTTAAAAATATATATATCTTAAAATGTTTTCATTCAGTATGTTTTGATCATATTGTTTCCTGTCCTCCGATTCTTGACTGATCACCACCGTCCACCATTCCAAATTAACGTTTTCATATCTCTCTCACCAAAATTTAAAATTTTTAAAAAAAATCCAGAGGGAGGTAAACAAGAGGCAAACAATTTTTTTTAAAAATCAACAATAAAAAATATCAAAACAAAATGTATACATGTGTGCACATTCACATACTCAACACACACATTTGTGCACACAACCGAAAATCAACAGCAAAACATGGCATCCATTATGGAGTCCATTTTGCTTTGGCCAATAACACCTAGGCATGAGTACTGTTTTGAAGTGAGGTTAATAAACCAAGTGACACTCAACTGGAAAAAATTGATTTTCCCCTTTCCCAGCAGGTATCAATTACAGATATGTTCTTCATTCTGGGTAAGTCTTTGTATCCATTCCCTCGCCTTAGTGTTGGATTATTTTCTTGTTTGCTCCTATTCAAATCTTCTACATGCAGTCACTGTCTCTGTGAGTTCATATGTGTGTCAGTCTTGTGTCTGGAAGATAGATTCCTTAAAGTCATGTTCCATCTCTGGCTCTTACAATCTTTCTTCCTCCTCTTCCACATAGATCCCTAAACCTCGAGGGAGGGGCTTGATAAAGACATTTTATCTGAAGCTGAATGCTCCAAGGTCCCTCACTCTCTGTACATTGTGAACCAATGACTTCAACATAAGACCAGGTTTCTTTTACCAGATGCAAGATAAAGTAGGAAGTAAACTTGAACTCTCTGGCACAGGAAAGGACTTTCTAGATGACACTATTGGCACAGGCATTAATAACAATTCATAAACCAACTCAGGCAGATACAGACACCCACAGACAAACAGTGGATGGAGGTTTGGGACTTATGGAAGAATGGAAAGAAGGATTTTAGCCCCTAAAAGGATAGAAACTCCACAGGAAGACCAAAATAATTAACTAACCTGGGCCTTTCAGGCTCTGAGAAACTGAACCACTACCCAAAGAACCTACATAGACTAGACCTTGACCTCCCTGGACATATGTGGCAGCTGTGCAGCTTGGTCTTCATGTGGGTCACAAACAACTGAGCAGGGGCTATCCAAAAAGCTGTTGCCTGAATGTGGGATATGTTCTTCTAGCTGAGCTGCCTTATCTGGACTCAGTGAGAGAGTATGCAACCTAGCCTCTTAGAGACTTGAAGTGCCTAGGTAGGAGGATACCCAGGAAGGCCCCAACATGCTCAAAGGGGAAAGGGAGGTTATATAGGGGAAGAATTGTGGGAGGGAATGGCTGGGAGGGAACAGTGAGGAAGATGTAAAGTGAATAAGTAAAAAGAACAATTAATATATGGGACTGTCTGAAACCAAAATATTCTATGCAGCAAAGGATATTTTCACAAGGCAAAATGAAAAACATCTGTAACAATTATACATCTGACAGAGGGTTACTGTCTAGAATATATAAAGAACAGCAATAGTAAAAACACTGAACAAAAACAAGAAAACAACCCAATTAAAAGTGGGAGAGAAAACTAAACAGAGAGTTCTCTTCTTCATTGTGGGTAGGACTTCAAACTTCTATCGCCCCTATGGAAACCAGTTTGACAGTTCCTCAAAAGGCTGAAAATTGATATGCCACATGATACAGCTGTACCAGTCTTGGATACATACCTAAAAGACTCTACATGTTACTAAATAGATACTTGATCATCCATGTTCTTTGCTTCTCTACTCATAGGAACTGGGAATTAAAAGCAATCTAGCTGTCAATCAACTAATACACAGTTAGCAAGAATGTGGTATGTTTACACAATAGAATATTATTCAACTGTAAAGAAAAATAAAATTTCCAGATAAATGGATGAAAGTAGAAATATTTATCGCAAGTGAATTTAACACTGACCCAAAAACACATAGACGGTATTTTTCCTTTATACATGAATGTTAGCTTTTAAGCTTAAAATATGTGTGTCTCAACCCAAACAACTACAGAAATTAGCTATCTTGTTAGGAACTTAGAGGAGAAGAGGATCTTCAAAGGAAGGGAAAATAGAGTATAGTATTATGAGAAAAAATAAGAGAAAAAGTAGAATAGGAAGATTACATAGGAGGGGGATGGGATGCCAGGGTAAAGGGCGAAATATGGAGAAGTGCAACTAACACAGGGCTTCAGTCACATTTACAAGTAAAGAAGTTTGGAGAGAGAGGTATTGTGGTAGTATTTGTTTTATTATTTTATTGGATTCTTATACCTCTACTACCTTTCAAACTCTTTTACCACCTGAATCCCTTCCAACCCCCAACAATAGACAGGAGAGAACGTACACTGTGGGACACACAGTGACACAATATACTTGCCACAACAAGAGGTTTTCGGGGTTTTTTTAAATTTTTTTTTTTTTTTTTTGGTTTTTTGAGACAGGGTTTCTCTGTATAGCCCTGGCTGTCCTGGAACTCACTCTGTAGACCAGGCTGGCCTCGAACTCAGAAATCTGCCTGCCTCTGCCTCCCAAGTGCTGGGATTAAAGGCGTGCGCCACCACGCCCGGCTAAATTTTTTTTTCTTTTAGGGAGGAGGTTGCAAGGGCAAAGGGTAGGTATTAAGAGATGGAGGCACAAGTGAAGCCAAGGTACATAATATGAAATCCACAGGGAATCAATAAAAGTTAAAAAATAAAAAATTGGAATGCTGACTGTTCCAAATTTAAGTTGACAGAATCACAAAAAGCTCTATTTATGTATGTATGTATGTATGTATGTATGTATGTATGTATGTATGTATGTGCATGAGTGTGTGTGTGTACGTGTGTGTGCGTGTGATGTGTGCAGGTTTGTGAGAAGACCTCAGATGTAAGATCCCTTGGAACTGAGTTATAAATGGTTGTTAGCCATTCTCTGCTTCCCCAATAGACCCAATTCCTCAGAACACCAGTTGTGTCTTTCCTTCCCCTGCCTACATCTCCTATAGATCCTACAGATAATCCCTTTCTGCCCCACCCCCCACCATCACTCATCACTGTGTACCAGCTACCTGCTCCTGTGGACACCTCAGGCTCAACCACAGGCCACGCCTTCCAGAATATCAGCTGGACTGTCAGCTACTCTGTGCTCTCTGATCCCATAGACCTGTGCTCTCTGATCCCATCTCCTGACCTCCTTCTCCTGTTATAGCTGCATCCCAGCCTCAAACACCAGCAGGCCTTCCCTATGGTTAGGTCAATGGAGCAAGGAGACAAAAGAGACAACACACAGCCATCACAGTCTCTGAAAATTAAGGGATGAAATCAAAGGATATGGAGCAATTCCTCCGTTTCTGGTGGTAGCGCAAACTTGAACAGGCACTATGGAAAACAATATGGCAGTTCCTCAGAAAAATATGAGTATATCTACCTCAAGACCCAGCTGTGCCATTCTTGGGCATATACTGGAAGAACACTGCATCCAACCACAAGGACACTTACTTAACTATGTGCATTGTGGCTTTATTCATAATAGGAGTGACAAATAACCTAGATGTCCCTTAACTAAATAATAAATCTGTCACATTTACACAATGGAGTTTTACTTATCTGGAAAAAAAAAACCAAAAAACCCGAGATCATGAAATTTCCTGGCATATGGATGAAAGCAGAAAATAAATCCTCCTGAGTGAGGTAACCCAGAAGCAGAATATCAGATATGATATTATTCACTTATTCATGGTTATAAGCTGTTAAGGAAATGATAACCAAGCTACAACCCTTAGGCAAAGAGGATCTAAGGTGGTTTCAGGGGTCTCTCTCTGGGAATGGGACATAGAATAGATATTGTAGGCGATCTGAAGGCAGGTGGGAAATGTAGTGGTAGGGATACAGTGTGGGGCTGGGATGAAGGGAGGGAGTTCAGGAAGAAACACTTGAAATGGGACATTGGGGAAGGGAGTCTGGAAACCTAGTACACTGGAAACTTTGAATCCATGATGGTGATTCTAGTGAGGGCTTCTAGGAATGGGGGATAGTAGTCTGAACTGGTGGTGATCTTTTATAGCCAGGCAAGGCTCCCAGTGGTGGCACATTGTGTCGATACTAGAAATCAAACTCCGATACTCAGCCAGAGAGGAAAGAACTTTTAACTGTTGGGCCATCTCTCCAGTTCCCAGTGTCAATTCTATAAGAACTCTTACATTCTGCAATGAGATTTTCTCAAGGTCACCCTGCAAGCAAAGAAATAAATAAGTATGCTTTAAGGACACATAAGAAGTTACCTGCAGGGCTTGGAGATTTAGCTTAGTGAGAGAGTGCTGGCCTAGCAAGCGCAAGGCCTTGGGTTCAGTCCTCAGCTCTGAAAAAAAAAAAAAAAAAAAAAAAAAAAAGAAAGAAAAGAAAAAAAGGGTAGAAAGAAGGAAGGAAGGAAGGAAGGAAGGAAGGAAGGAAGGAAGGAAGGAAGGAAGGAAGGAGGGAGGGAAGGAAGGAAGGAAGGAAGGGAAAAAAAGAGAAATTACATGTCACCTGTCAGCTTTGCTTATCTGTTCTGCTGTCTAATCTCTCAACTCCTTTGTCCTTATCCCATTGGTTTTCCATTCCCAGAGATGAATGTGCTAGAATGTTCCAACTTAGGGCCTCCAGGTTATGAATCATTTCCTAACATGGAGGACATTTAAGAGCTGATGTGTAAGTACCGGATTGTGGTAGAACTTCTGATTTTAACTTTAACAAATAAAAATTTTCAAAAATTACTTTCCCATACTTTGAAGATTAAATATTGCCTCATGAGAGGGAAGGTGCTAACATTATTCTTGTCTATTACAAAACCAGAGAGACAAGCCATGCACCAATTAAACAAATATATCCTCATGTCCTATAGCTAGCTGTTGGTGCTATGACCATAAATTAATTAGATTTGGATCTCACTCCTGTATCTTCCTTCCACACTGTTTCAGAACTAATTCAAAATATAGTGAGGGCAGCTAGGTCAAGGTCAGGATAAAGAGACATAATTTATGGTGGATAATTTCAATTCCTTGCACAATAATGTTTGTGCCATGTAAATGGTGTCTGCTAGATGATTTTGGATGTTTTAAAGTAAAACCCACTAATTAGGAAAAGTCCTCAAAGATATTTCCTAAATATTAAACCATAAAAAGTTCCATTATACCCAACTATTAAATTATTTTGAAATACATAGTTTAGTCAACAAATAACTACATACTACAGAGTGTGATTTTTTTCCCCTTCTGTGAATACATTGTAGAAGTATTTAGTCAAACTAATTAACATAGCCAGTATTTTATTTTGACACTTTTATTTTCTTCAAAAGAAAAACTGATTTCTGTACCCACTCAGGAATTTAAGACACACACACACAGAGACAGAGAAAGAAGAGAGACAGACAGACAGACAGACAGACAGACAGACAGACAGACAGAAACACAGACAGACAAAAACACAGACACAGAGAGAGAGAGAGAGAGACAGAGACAAACAGACAGAAACACAGACAGACAAAAGCAGACAGATAGCAGGAGGAAAGGATGTAGTTGTTCAGGTGGGATCTAGTGGGAGGGTAGGATCTTTGGTAAAATTACATCATTGGTTCACAGCTGTTGTTTAGCTTCTTATCTGCTGATGGAATCTCTGCATAAGAATTTTTCCATGCTGAACCATCAGACATGTGGTTCTAATCAGAGGTGAATCATGTCATTATCATGCTCCTTTGCCTCCCAAACTGTAAACTAAATAAAAATAGAGAATGCACTGTTCTACAGAGTGTAAATTTAGCACAATTGTTAAACAAAATATAATGGAGCTTCCTATGCCCTCCTTTGAAAAAAAAATTAACCTAAGATAAGTAGCAATTCAAAGGGTTGTCAGCCACAGACAAACAGACATGGCCACAGTAAGGATACAGAACTTTTGGGAGAGAAAGAAATGTCGTGTGTCTTGATCGTATCAGATTGTAGGTGCTATGGGATACTAATTGATTAAAAAGTACATCCGAGGTACAAGTATTCTAGAAGAGTAAAGTTTAAAAAAAAACAAGTTGGAAATAATTGAGGATGGAAAATAAGGATAAAAGTTTAGATAGATAGATAGATAGATAGATAGATAGACAGACAGACAGAATGTTTACACATCTATGCTTAGTGTTGCTCTATTCATGATAGCAAGGAAACAGAACCAGCCTAGAAGTCCACCAACAAATGAACAGATAAAAAGATAGTGTACATACAAACAATAGAATATTACTCAGAATAATGCAAAAGACAAAATGTACAGGAGCATAGGTGGACCTGGAAAGTGTAACACAGAGCAAGGTGACACAAACTCAGGGAACCTAGCCTATGATATATGCATGTGCAAGCAGATGTAAGTATGGCTGAAGTCTCAAAATTTAGAGAGGAGACCAGGGTAAGGTGATGTTATATGATTAGAGAGGACAGAATGTAGGCAGGACACATGGTTCAGGAAGGGGATTATAACATGCAGAAAGAAAGAAAGAAAGAAAGAAAGAAAGAAAGAAAGAAAGAAAGAAAGAAAGAAAGAAAGAAAGAAAGAAAGAAAGAAAGAAAGAAAGAAAACATGTTTTACTTTAAACTCTGTTATGATAGATATGCAAACTCCACACATATCTGTATCAAAGAAGCAAGAACCATTTTTAAATTCCAGACCAATTCAACATGAAAAGCCAGTACATTACTAGTCTCAGATTTTTTTTTTCTGATCCTCTTGACCATTAGTGTAGTAAGAATTTAAGAATTAGACATGATTCATTCCTGAACACAGTTGGCATATTGACCCACTAAAAACATAATTTTTTTTTCTAATTCCATTTCACACTACACTAACTCTTATTACAATGTTATTTGATATGTACATTTTGCCACTATGAGTAATATAAGTACACAGGATTTTTTTCAATTTAATTTTTTTAAAGAATATAGATGATTTTAGAATTTCAATGATGGTCACATGGAACTTTTCAATATAGCTTTGTTTATGTTCTTTATATTTTATATTTTCATTAATGTACAAGAAATAATTCACAGGACGCAGGGAAATGAAACCCTTGACCCCATTCATAAGGATCTAAATTAGTTCCGCCACTAAGGAAATCAGCATAAAATTTACCATAAAACTACAATTAGAGCTGCTATAAGACCAAACTCTGAGACGGTCTTTGACCTTACATCTAGGAAGCCACAACTGAGCTCATGAAACATTCCTCAACCCCCAAGAACCATGCTGTTTTTCCTGGTTTAGTAATCTGAAGGGAAGTCTCCACTGCAAATGTCCCCAAGACCTATGCCCCCAAGGTGCCATTGTTGGGGGTCTCACTGTGGGAAAGTCACCACTCTTTCCTGCCTCCCCAGTGATGACCTGTGTTTTAGCCTTTAAGTCCCTGAGTATGTATATAGCTTATTGAATCACCAGGCCTGGGGGTGAGGGGTAGGGGGTGGGGGTGAGGGGTGGGGGAGGGAAGCTGTTGCAATGAATATGTGGGTTTCTTTTAATGTTAAAATAAAAATTGGTATAGACTTTCTTTTTCTTAATTGGATGTCCCCTTAGGATCACTCTTCTCTCTTCATCCTTCTTAAGCCCACGTGAGATTCAAATCCTCACCCACTATAGTGGATCCTGTGTTCTACCTGTCTTGGGACTTGACTCACGTGTTTCTCAACATTAATGTTTGTTTCTTACATTGGAGTTCTGTTGTGTGTGCAAACTTCTTAACTATATAAATATATGTATAACATCTAAAAATTATAAATAAAAAGAACTAGTTCTAAAACTTCTTAGTATATATTCCAGTGAATCAAAATCCACCTGAAATAGAGATTCTGATATTCATTTGGATGCTATGCACAAGAACTAAGTTTGTAAAGAAATGTTCATCAAAAATAAATGAGCAAAAAATTGTGCAATACAATAGAATTAGTCAACTGTAAAGAAAAATATATTGTGTCATTTTCAAGAAAATAAATAGAAAATAACATTGTTTTCCTTTCATATTTCTTTCTACAGGGGTTAGAGTTTTGTTCTTTAAAGTCTTTAATTCATTAAGAGATAACTTCTAATTTTGCTATGAAAAAGTTTCAATTTTATTACTTTGTAGATGAGGTTTCTCCTGCAATGTTTTTAGAGCAATCATTCCCTCCCCATTGACTGGTGTTGGCTCCATTGTCAAGAAACAGACTACTGCATGTGTGATGATCTATTTCCTCATTTTCTGTTCAACTCTACAGATATATGCATCTCTATGACACACTCATGCTGCCAGTCTGCAATAAGTTGTGAAATGAAGATGTCACACCACCAGATAATCTTTTCAAGTTCACTTGTTCTTTTAGATTCACATCTACTCTGTGCCAGTGATCCAGTGAATCTCCCAATCCCAGTGACACATCGTAGGCAATGGGACAAAAGTTGATCTGTACAGATAAGTGAAGCGGGCCAGACTCAGAATGAAACAAATGTTACTTTGGATTTATGGGATCAACAGGTCAGGGAAGAAGATGTCATAAGCATTAAAAAGTGATTAGATGACAGGAAAGAAATTCAAACAAAGGGAAGGAAAGGAAAATTAATTTAGGATGATAGGAGTCTGTACAGTTTGTATTCAACAAAAACATCACTCATTAAACTATAATATACATTTTGTAAAACTGTTACACACTAATAAAAATATTCAATTCAGAAAAATATCTATATTTCCTGATGTCAAATGATATCTGAATTTCTTCACTTTCTAAGACTGAATAATATTGAATCATCTGTATTTACCATATTCTTGTGAATTCTCTTTATTTTTCTGTTTTCCACATATTTGGAGTTTTGTAAGTAAGACTATCTTGAACTTTGTCATACAAATATCTCTTTTAGTCCCTACTTGGAAATCTTTTGAAATATACCCAGGGGAGCAATGGTCTCATGTGGTATTTACTAATTAGCCTTCTGAACAAAGTTAATTTTTCTCCACAAGAGCATCATCTTTTAAACACTTAAACACTTTAGTCATAAAATTAATATAGAATGGTTTTATACATAATAGTATATATAGTTATAATATTAACCAAATATTCCTATGGAATAGATTCTAAGACCTCTAGAATAGATACCACAACCATAGATGACTTCAGATTCTATATATGCTATTTTGTTCTACCTTCCATAAACAATGAAGTTTAATTTGAAAATTAAGCAAAAGTAAATTAGCAATAATAGCTCACAAAAATAAAGCATAACCATATTATTCAATAAGTTTTTTTGTTTGTTTGTTTGTTTTCTAAAAAATAATTTACTGCCCTGCACTGGTTTTTGTGACATGAGAAGATATTAATTTCTGCATGATAACACAGAGAAGTGAGTAAGGTAGCATTTTTCATGGTGAAGTGCTTTATGCTAATAAATCAATTTCACTGCAAGGCAGCCATTGAAATACCACAGAGGTCATCTTAAAGCAAGATGACAGTAAGTGACTTAGACACAGTTGTTTATATAGAAGAAGAGGGTGATTCTCAGTTCACCAGAACAGAGAAGGTTGGCACCACGTTTCCTCAAGCTAACAAGGATACCTCTCAATTTAAAGCTCAAGGATTATTTATTTCAGTAATTTCCATTTAATATAATTAAACAACAGATTATTCTTGGCAACCAAAACTGAGGAGGCCTGGGGAAGATACTGATACTGTATATGTTAGATCTGTCACATCATATCTGTAATATTCATTATATTGGTAAATTGTCCTGTGGTGGGTAAGCTCAATGAGAAGCTGGCCCTTGAGACAGTATTGGTCCCGTGGATCTGTGACCCAAGCACATTTGTCTCAAAGAGTTCTCCAAGACAGCTTGTATAGAAGTGAGTTGTGTCCCCCACCCAGTGATAGGGGAAGAAGAAAGAAAAGCCACTTCCCCAGTTGTTTCTGATGCATGATGGGTCTGATCTGACATTCTCTATTCATCTGCTGGTTAAGGTTTTATTCTTGTTCTCCTTCTTGATAAGTAAGAATAAGTTCAATAAAAATCCAAAGTATGGGTCTCATAGATTGTTCTCATTACAGAACAGATCCCCTTTTTATTCCCAACATCTGTCCACATAAATTCTACCCATTTGAAACATCCCCTAAGTAGCCTTTACTTTTGAGCACCCACATAACAATCACAAAATTATATTTCATTGTGATTTTGTTTTTCCTTTTCATAGCTTTTTTAATCTAAGATTGATAGCTTAAACATTTTCTTCTAAAAAAAAACATCTTAAGTCTTTGCAACTAAACAACCTTGGCATGCTGACATTTTGAATTGTATTAATAAAGATCTTTCATATTCTTTGTATTGGTCCCTCATTAGGTAAATGATTTGGGGATATTTATCCATGCTAAGAATTGCCATTTGACTCCCTGTATAATCTTCTTTGGTGTGGCAACAGTAATTTGATTGTTTGTTTCTATATTTCCAAACATATTTTTATTATTTAATAGTTTCATATATTTATATAATTTTAATGTCTTGTCACCATTTCCATATGTCCTCTTCTTCTTTCATCCTGTAAAATCTTTCTTCCCAACAGCCCCCTTCCTTCTACTTTTATGTTCTCTTTCCTCAGCATGGGTGGAAATTTATTTGAGCAAGGACAAGTTGCCAACAGCTATACCACCAAGAAAGTAAGAGTCATTCAAGAGCCATTAATTGCAGTAGTGCCTCAGGAATGACTGAAGTCTCATGGGTCCCTCTTCTTCTGTAAGATCCAACCAGAAATACCCCTATTTCAAACACGGGTTGTTCGTGCACCCCACGAATCACGAGACCTATCTTGATGCAAAAAGCATGAGGATTTTTAATCGGAGCTCCGGGACGACCCGTATCCCACGCAGGGGACAGGGGGGTCGACCTCGTGGCTCGAAAATCAGGAGCTTTTATAACAATGGGGTAGGGGNATTAAGTCATGTGCTACCTTAGGCAACCTCCTGGGGCATTGAGACATTCTACAGAGATATTCAGAGGGCGTTGGCTATTCTGTGATTGTTCCAGGAAAGGCTTGCCCAGTACCTAGAGCCATCGGTATTTTTAAAGGTTCACTTTCCCCCCTGACACAAGGGACTCTATTTTGTCTTTGGTTACGTACTACTCTTTCACTTCCATGGCTGAGTCTTGTTCAGCCATGGCAGGGGCAGTGTGACATGATTTCTGCTCCTGGAACAGAGGTAGCAGAGCATAGGCCTCTAGGAGTGTTGATGGTTGCTGTGAGATAGGACTTGTTTGTGTAAACACACACACACACACACACACACACAAAATACATTCCTCTTTTAGGAAATGTCCTCTCTGCCAATTTGAGGAAGGGGTCCCAACCAGCTATCTTATTGTCTGTGCTTAACAAAAGCAGGCAGATCTCTGAATTCTTTCACTGTTGGAATCCACCATTCTGATGTACCCAAAGACCAGGTCCCCTGAGTGGGTGAACTGGGGCTAAGGGAGACTAGATGGGAAAGAAATGAAAACATTGAGATGAATCACAGATCAAAGTAGGTCTGTCTTTTACTGAAAAATCTTTCTTGGTTTTGAGAGGGAAGACCCCACCCACAGTCAGTTCTGGGTGGGGCAAGGCAGATAGGGCAAGGCAGGATTCTGGGGAAGTGCAGAGGCATTTTGCAGGACAAAAGAAACCAGCCTTAGCTGGAGAGTCACTCTTCCTGTGGCCTGCCTCAGTGGCAGGTCTGCTCTCAGCCTGGAGCAGGCTGGGGAAGGAGGCTACATTTTACTATGATTTTTTTTTTTTTTAAAAGTGCTTGTATTCTCTTTCTAGGAGTCAAGGGGCTGGGCTCACAGAGTGTTCAAAAGGGAACCTGGACTAATGCCTACATTGATATATAAATAAAAGACTGGGCTATTGATCTTCAAGAGATGAGCCATCCAGAGAGTTTTTAGTATAGCAAGAAAAAGCTGTCTTGCAAGAAAACACTGAAGGTCTCAGCACTAATGATTTTTGCTGAGACATAAGCACATCCTCAATTCTGAACTCCAGCTGTTTCTAATTATGATGCAATCATTAAGCTTGGCATTGAGGACATTCCCCAAAGAAGGAACTTAAAGAAAAAAAAATCAACATCAACCAACAACAAAACAGAAAGAGAGAGAGAGACAGACAGAGAGAGAGGCACAGAGGTGGGGCGGGGAGAAGTTTAAACTGGGGAAGTGGATAACATTTGAAATGTAAATAAGTAAAATAGGTTGTGAGCCTAGCTTTTAGTAGGGGGAGGGGAGATGGGAAAGGGGGTTCCTGGGGGCTGGAGGGATTAGGAAAGAGGATAACATTTGAAATGTAAATAAAGAAAATATCCAATAAAATATTCAATTAGAAGGAAGGAAGGAAGGAAGGAAAGAAGGAAGAAAGAAAGAAAGAAAGAAAGAAAGAAAGAAAGAGAGAGAGAGAAAGAAAGAAAGAAAGAAAGAAAGAAAGAAAGAAAGAAAGAAAGAAAGAAAGAGAAAGAAAGAAAGAAAGAAAGAAAGAAAGAAAGAAAGAAAGAAAGAGAAAGAAAGAAAGAAAGAAAGAAAGAAAGAAAGAAAGAAAGAAAGAAAGAAAGAAAGAAAGAAAACTGTCCTGAGCAGAACACACACAGAAAGAGAGCAATCTGGTAAACTATCGCCAGCAGAACATAAGCCATCAGCTTATAGCCCACCATTTGACTTCAATTGACCCATGATTTGTTTCACTGCCCCTAGACACTTCTCTCAGAAACCTCTTTCCAAGCCTAGCCTAGTTCTTGGCATGTGGAGACATGTTGACATGCCTAGCTGTGTGTGTGGGTCTTGTGCAGATAGCTATGGCTGCAGAGTGCTCATGGGTGCGATAGCCATGTCGTCTCCAAAAGATGACATTTTGATGCACATCTTCCTAGTCTCTGTTTCTTACATTTTCCCACCTTCCTGTCTTCCATGTTCTCTGCAACTCTCTCTGAAACTCCGAGAGGTGACAGAGTTGTCCCATTTAAGGCTGCAAATTCTACCATCACTTATTCTTGGCCCAACTTGAAGCCAGTTATCTGCATTAATCACCACCTGCTATAGTAAGAAAGTTTCCTGAGAAAGCTGGCACAACAGTAATAACCATTAGAATTTATAAGAAAGTTGATAATAAGAACATTTACCAAAACACTAATAGTAAGTTCCTTGCCAACTACAGGGTCTTTTTGACCAGATTCATAAAACCAGCTTGAGTTCTTCCTGTGGAACAGGATTGGTCATGGCATAACAGCCAGGCCACTATTTAGCAGGAATCACATCTTGCCAATCAACTCGTTATTGAAGATGACCGATTCATAAATAGGTAAAATTCCAATGATTTTCTCCCCCAGTAACCTGCACAGGACCTTCTGGAAATATGAAGGGTAGCCAGCCGGGAGAAAGCTTCTAAAGAAACCACCTTGGTTTCTTTATGCCCTGTGACCTAGTTGTGTAATGTAATGTAATGAGTGTTTGGTGGGCAGCCAAGAGCAATGACAATCATCTGTATTGTTTTCAGAGTTCCTGGAATCTCACTGACAACAACTCACAGGAATATGCTGGCCCTTTGTTGTAAGAAGTTTTAAGTATTGATGAAGTTAAATTATCTATGTGGAAGGCTGAAGAGAGAGGCTGGTGTCTGACAACATTTGTTGCTCCTGCAGAAATACTCGGTTCTATTGCTAGCACCCACAGGGTAGTTCATGACTACCTGCACCTCCAATTCTGTGGTATCTGACACCATCCTCTGACTCTCATGGGCACCACGCTTGCACATGGCTCACAGATCTGTTTGCAGACAAAGCATTCATACTCATAAAGTAAATAATCTAAAAAAAAAAAACCTAACTTTTGTTTTTGCTGCCTGTTCTCAGTGTCCTCCAAGAAAGTCACAGTCAAATCCAGTTTTACTAAGGGGATGTTGAACATTTTCTTATTATACATGGGTCTTTGGTCCATTTAAAGATAATTTTTGTTGTTGTTTATAAACTGTGAGATGGTTTGAAGCTCCCTGTTTGATATGTTGATGTCAAGTTTCCCTAGCAGCCTTTTCTGAAAGATGATTGTTTCCTCACCGGGTGGAGTTGGTACCACTGCTGTACATAATACCACATAAATAAGGTTTATTTCCACATGTTTTCATTTCCTCACAATGGCATATCTCTATTACATTGTCATCCTTTTCTGATCATTGCACGTTTGTGGTAAATTTCGACATAAGGAAGTGGGAGTAGCGCTGAGCAATTTTTCAAGTTTGTTGAGGCTCCTGAGGTTTTGTGCCCTCTCCACATGAATAATAGGATGAGTTTTTTTCCACTTTGAGAGGTAAAAGCCTTAGCGACGTGGTGAAAATTGAGGTTAGTCTATAGAAATAAGCAAAGCAGCCCAGACCCGAAAGGAGTTAGATATTGTTTCTATAGTTGGAATCTATAGGGCCAACATGTCATGAACATTCAAAGGAGATATAGATAAGAAGGAAGAGATCTGAGCAAGGTAAAAGAGGGTGAAGTAAGTTAATGTGTACATATGGCTCATCACAGCAGACTGCTGCATTTGCCTATGAGATTGTCATGACAATACACCCATTTTTCTACATTATACTTCTTTACTTGGAATGTCTTTATGTTTCACCCATGTTATTGGATGATACCTGAATCGCTTTTCCAAGGCTAAGTAATTTTGCATCGGTAAGGCAGCATCTTTGTTTGCCTGCTCATTTCTCTGTCCTAATGGTGCCTATCTCCACTGTTATGAGTTATTGAGCACTACCATACAAATATCTCTCTGATGACTTGCTCTGAATTTGTTTGGATACAAACCTACAAGTAGGACATCTTATAGTATTTGACATATGGTCTTAGAGAAAAGTTCTCTTTTCCCTCAGAGGTCATATATTTTAATCACTTAGACATATTCAGTTAATACCATATAAATATTATCATTATCTTATTTTTTAAATTTTATGTCTTGCCCGTATTCATGTCTGTGTGAGGGTGTTGGATCCCCTGGAATGAGGCATACATACAGTCATGAGCTGCCATGTGGGTACTGGAAAATGAACACATCTTACTGAAGAGCAGCTTGTATTCTTTTGTTGTTGTTTGTTTTTTGTTTTTTGTTTTTTGTTTTTTTTTCGAGACAGGGTTTCTCTGTATACCTCTGTCTGTCCTGGAACTCACTTTGTAGACCAAGCAGGCCTCGAACTCAGAAATACATCTGCCTCTGCCTCCCGAGTGCTGGGATTAAAGACGAGCACAGCTTGTGTTCTTAACCATGGAGCCATCTCTCTAGCCTCTTAAATGGCCTTTAGAGCTCACAATAAATCTCTCTAATCTAGACATTTTCTTAGTTGGGAAATTTTCCAGTGTGGGCTTTATCACTTTTGTTGCGATATTTCTGTTCAAAGGTATTGATGGCTCAGGTGTGTGATCAAACAGAAGGGATGACACTCAGAAGTCAGCACCCTAGATAAACTGCCCTATACCACTTTAGAGTATAGATGGCATTATGTTTGTGATTATGTTTTATCTTTAGGACAGTGTCTCAGGGGGGAAAAGGCTATGATTTGAAGATTAAGGAATGTTAATCTTGTTTGAAAATAAGGAATTTTCTCCACAAATCCGAGTTAATGCATATAGGACAGGGTGTTCCAAAGTGACCAAACCAGTTAGGACAGTGCAGTGTCTCCTCAGAAACTGCAACAAACAGAGTATGATTCAAAGCTTTATTCCTAAACTGCTAAATGGCAGAATCCTCTCCTAGATATCTGTGAAGAGTGAAGATATTTTCCATTATGTTGAATGCAAGAAACTAAAAGATCTATCTTTATATTTCCATAACATGATTTTGTGGGTGGAATTCCTTTACACAATATAGTGATGACACATTCGTCTCTTAAATATTAACCTAGCTATTTTTTCATGGATATGACAAACTGTTCTCAGTGAAAGTATGGATAGCCTCACCACCAGTACTTTAGAAACATAAAAACCTCTTCTGAATGTAACCTTTTGACAATGTTGTAACACCAGTATTTTAGATATATAAAACCTCTTCTGAATGTAGCTGTTGGCAATGTTGTAGTTTTCTTTGTGGATTAACAAATGTGTTTGTTTAATTCTACAGCATTTAATCACTGGTACAACCTGTTTTATGTGACCTTTTGTTAAATCCACCAACCTTAAATTTCACTTCAATCTCCCAAATGCTCTACGTGAGAAGGTGTAATGATATGTTTCCAATTCTTCATTTCTCCCAGAAGTATAAACTGCAGAAAAGGAAAACTGCATTAAAACTGCAAAATAACAGAAAGGGGATAAGAGAAAAGTAAAGAAGGGAGCAAGCCACCCCAGTTACCTTCACACGGAACTGGGGATCATTCTGGCTAGAAAAGTGGTAGTAGAAAGCTATAGAAAAGTAGTAGAAAGGGTTTCATAGATATTATCTCTAGAAAAAAAAAATGAGGCAAATTAAAATGGAAGAGAAACAGAGATTGCTAATGTAGGTTTCTGAGATACTTTGCTATGCCACATAGTGTATGTACATAGTATATGTCTTCATAACAATGGAGAACAAAAACAATAGGCACCTCAAACTTTTCACTCTAGAAATTGTCAGTAATCCCTCACTGTCTTATAAAGCAACTTAAAATAATATGTGGAGTATTCTAATGACAACATTGATTACATAAAATCATGTATGTGTCACTATGTAGGATGTTGTAGCAAATTCTCTTCTGTATAAAAATAAATGGACTGGTGCCAATTCTTTCCTCACACGTAGAATGCTCTAGGAGCTCACTCCGCCCCCATGCCATTGACTTCTGATTACTCATTCACTTGGGGCTATAATTTGCACTTGTTCGTTGGCTTGTGAAAGCAGAGGAAGAAAGAATCTGCTAGGTCAGAGCAGTGGCTGAGAATGAATTCCAAAATTCAGAAGATAGAATTAAATGATGGCCACTCCATTCCTGTACTGGGCTTTGGCACCTATGCAACTGAAGAGGTAATGAAAAGTGGCTTGGGGATGAAGGGCCTAAAAGAATGAAATTTATCAATTCCTGTGGGATTTTGGTGGACTCCTGCTGCTCTGCTCCACCAGATTAGAGCTGTGCTAGATACAAGAGAGGCAGATTGGGTGTGTTCTACTAAGGTTTGATCTTGTAATCACTAACTTTTCTGGTTTGGGGATCTTCCTTCCGTGTCGATCTGCTTCTGAGAAAAGGAGAAAATTTGAAACTTAGTTAACATCATTATCTGCTGATATATATTACACAAGCATTTTATTTGTTAACCATTGAAATATGTTTATTTAACCAACTCGTGCATTTTTGTTTACTTGTTTTTTGTTATTCTGAGTTCGATATAAGCTATGTGTATTATTCTTTATGAAATAATTGAATGACATGTTTTTCCTATTCTGTAGATTGTTTCATTACTCTATTGACTGTTTCTACTATGAAATGAAAGATTCTTAACTTGATATACTATCATTTGTCTGCTTTTGCTGTTGTGTCTTGTGCTTTGAAAGACATATCCAAAAATTGCCTATGCGATGTTTTAAGGAGATTCCTTCATGTTCCTTCTGGTGGTTTTATCATCTCAGTTCTCATACGAATATCTTTTATTTTTTTTTGATTGATATGTATACCAGACACAGGCACGAGAGAGTGTGCTGGATCTGAATGTAATTTGTCAAATCGAGCATCAAACTTTTTATACAGAAGAAAATAGGGAAGTTAGGTGACAATGAGGTTACTGGATTTTTTGTTGTTGTTGTTTGTTTTGTTTTGTTTTTTTGAGACAGGGTTTCTCTGTATAGCCCTAGCTGTCCTGGAACTCACTCTGTAGATCAGGCTGGCCTCGAACTCAGAAATCCTCCTGCCTCTGCCTCTCGAGTGCTGGGATTAAAGGCGTGCGCCACCACAGAAGGACTGGCAGGAACCAACTGGGATAAAATTCAATGTTAACAACTGGGATCAAAAAACAGCTCCACCTAAGGTCCACTTAATCTTAGAAGCCAGAGGCAAGGGCTTCTTGCCCTTGCCATAGTTCTTATTCTAGTCTATTGTATAGTCCACCTTCCCCCTAGGCCATTGTAAATACTTGTATATAGGTGTAACTCAGCTATCTATAGTTCTAAGTATCTAAGTATCTACTCTGGTTCCTCCTTTCTAGATAATGGTAAATTCCTGTGTAGGGCAGTGACTTAGCTATCCATGCCCAGGGTCGGATCAAGGACTGCCTAGAATCTAACTTAGCTATATATCAAAAAAATCAATTCTTAGGAGCACTTATAATAAAGCAATATTAAGGGAAAGCACACAGATCCATTTACAACTAAAGCAAGGACATTGGAGCATTCATTATACAGGATGCCATGGTTCCAGGAGACTAAGTTTCCATGAACTTTTTGCCTCGGACAGCACCCAGGTTTGGGGGGGCCTGTCGCATTTGTCACTACTGGAGTGGATGTAGCAGAATTAGTGTGGTTTATAGACTCTTTAGAACTGGTGGAGGCAACCCATAATCCATGAGTAACTGAGGACTGCTGAGGTCAGAAGAAGTCAGATAGCATGGGACTGGAGATAGAGATGGTTGTGAGCTGCCGTGTGGGGGGAGGGGTGTGTATGTGTGTTGAGAACAAAACATGGGTCTTCTGCTAAGGTTAACATGAGCTATAACATCAGCCACTGCCCCGAAGAAATGCATTGCATTTATTGCTAATATTATAGTATCCAAATTTAATTTGCATTTATTTAAGGATTGGTCAAAATTTTTACTTTGATAAATAACATTTTTCATTTTTTTATTTTTGAGATTATAATATAATATGATTACATCATTTCCCTTCTCCTCCTCCCCCCTGTCCTCTCTTATACCTCTTATTGCTCTCTTTCAGGTTCATGACTTTTCAAAAAAAAATTTTGGTGTCATTTTTGAGAACATATTTTTTTTCTCAGATTTTATATTCCGATTACTTTCTCAGATGACAGTTGAGAGATTCACTATTCACTAACCTCTGAATATAAGGATAAGTGATTAAGAGCCAGTTTAATTCTATGGCTATTTACGTTCTTATCTAGGGCCTATGACTTTTCTGATCACAGGTTCGTGACTCCAGTGAAGATACCAGATATGGGATCTGTCTTGGGGAGTAGGTTTACATCCAAAAAGTTATTAGTCACTCCCATGATTCCATGCCACCATTGTAGCAGTGAGCATATATTGCTAAGACCAGTCACTACTGAAGCTTGCAGGGTTCACAGATAGATAAAATTGGTAGTTAATTTTCTGATAGCGATCTTAATTCTTTTATTATTATTATTATTATTATTATTATTATTATTATTATTATTATTATCATTATTATTATTAGTTGTTTTCTTTATTTACATTTCAAATTTTATCCCCTTTCCTCATTTCCCCTCCGAAAACTCTCTTATACCATTCCCCTCCTCCTGCTCACCAACCCACCCACTCCTGCTTCACTGTCCTGGAATTCCCCTACACTGGGGCATAAAGCCTTCACAAGACCAAGGACCTTTCCTCTCACTGATGTCCCACAAAGTCATCCTCTGCTACATATGCAGCTGAAGTCTTGGGTCCCTCCATGTGTACTCCATGGTGGTTTAGTCCCTGAGATATTCAACTGGTGAATTTTCACTTTTTAGCTTCTAAAGTGCTTGTTAAAACATGGGAATATTTTCATACTGGCTCTATTGCTTCCCTCTCTCTTATCCAGGGCTGTTCTAATCATACAGATGCTGCTCCTGAAGCCAGAAAGCACATTCGAATGAGCTCTAGCTATGTCCCTCTGAGGCAGATGTTAGGGCAGGCAACATCTCTTTACCTGGTCCTTGTTTATGAACTATTAGGATTATTACTTGTCTGGTAAAACCTTTAACACTATTTCATAAAAGAATCTTTACAGTTATTTTATTCTTCTTCCTGCAAAATTAATGTATGAAGTAAAAGCTAATTTTAACTAGTGAATAACAAATAAATAATATGTCTGGTTCACAATTTTTATCTTTTAACCAAACTTGGTGGACAAGACAATAATTTTAAATTTTGTTTTATATATAAATTTCCTAAAATCGTAAATTTTAATATAAAATCTGACAACTACTTAAATTTTCTTTTTAGATGTAGATAATTTCTTATGCATAAATCTATATTTTTTGAGTATTTATTTTCATTGTGCATTTTTATTTCTGATATTATATTGTGGGGAGTGGGCACAGCCACATGGGCCAAGGATGGTGCTTGGCTTTATGCCAAGCCCCATGTCCTCTCTTGTTTATTCCAGTCTCAGTCATGTGCAGTAAATGCAGCATGCGTAACTCGTTGGAGAGATTAGCGCAACATCTTGCGATGCCAATCTATCAGCCAATCCTACTTACTGCCTTGGATGTGTGTGTCTATGATTGGGTGGTGTAAGGTGGTGTGTGAATGGGAGCATAAATTGAGGGCAGCCCCAGATGAGGGGGCCAGAGACCAGAGACCAGTGTAGCAGCATTAGGCCAGAGAGCAGCAGATGAGGAGAGCAGCACCAGCGTTAGCCAGCCAGCGTAAGAGAGAGCAGTGAGTGAGTGAACTGCTGCTGTGATACCTGAGAGAGAGAGAGAGAGAGAGAGAGAGAGAGAGAGAGAGAGAGAGAGGGAGAATAAAGCAGAAGCTGCGAAGGCAAGCTGCTTGAAACCACCTTGGCGTTCTGTGTCGTTTATTCGTTCTGTGTCTGCTGGTCAGAGACGTGTGGGCACGCGGCATTATATAGCATTTAACTGCTAAGAAAAAGATTAACAGAGTATATTAGCCACTTTTTTTTTTAGATTAGAGCCTGCTGTTTTCTAAGAATTGATATCTCTCATCAATGTGTTTATTGAGTTATGAAAAACTCAGTAAAACTTGGTTGGATCCATTACTCCAAGCAGAACTAACTGAAAACATGGGGACGGATTGATTCTAGACTCAATCATACAGAGCTCTAAATACTATTTGTTTCTGTTTCTTTAGCATCTCAAGAAAAAGTCTATGGATTCCACCAAAATAGCTATAGATGTTGGGTTCCGCCATATTGATTGTTCTCACTTGTACCAGAATGAAGAAGAGATAGGCCAGGCCATTCTAAGCAAGATTGAAGATGGCACTGTGAAAAGGGAAGATATATTCTATACTTCAAAGGTATGTTCTATACACTCTGTGATTTTTACAGATTAATGGAAAAGGGATGCATTTAGAGAACACTGTGTAGTTGAACCTGTAGTTGGTGAGTTGTGCTTATAGGCCATCTTTTGTTCATGCATACTCACACTTTGCATTCAGTATTGAACATGGTTGGGGTGATGGCGTCTCATCATTGCTATATTTAAATTCATAAGCTAATGTAAAGTCCAGTTGTTTTTCTGAGGTTAAAGTGAGAGTACTATGATTTAGATGTTATCAGGGAGGACTCTGCTATGATGACACATTCCCTTAAATTATTTTTTAAAACTTATAATTGTGAATATCAATCATCATATAGATAAGACAGAATACTATAAAAGAACCCTTAAGTGTGAAATTAAGAAATAACTAAACTATCTAGTACTGTGTCTACAATATATTAAAATATTAAAAAAAAAACCTTCTCTTTAGTTACATAAAATAAAGGGCTATTTAATTGTTCTCACTGAGTTCAGTGGATGAGAGAATTAAAATATTAAACTGTTTTCTAATACATAATTCCAGTATGAATTGATAATGTATTTATGTCTTGAGAAATTCCCTTCCATTTTTGTCATATTTACTAATGATAACCATGCATATGAGAGTTAATTTAAGTGGACACCATTATAAGATAGATATTCTTGTGGTCAATTTTTGTTTGTTTCTTTGTTTGTTGTTTTTTGTTTTTCGAGACACGGTTTCTCTGTATAGCTCTGGCTGTCTTGGAACTCACTTTGTAATCCAGGCTGGCCTCGAACTCAGAGATCCGCCTGCCTCTACCTCCCGAGTGCTGGGATTAAAGGCATGTGCCACCACGCCTGGCTTGTGGTCAGTTTGTAAGTACTTGAAATTTCTCAATACCAGGTGACAGAAAGCAACTGAGAATGGTAACTTATTAATCAAGCACAATTTCCATTATCCATCCTCTGCAGCTTTGGTCAACTTCCCATCGTCCAGAGTTGGTCAGACCCAGCTTGGAAAATTCACTGAGGAAACTTAATTTGGACTATGTAGACCTCTATCTCATTCATTTCCCAGTGTCTCTAAAGGTAGGCAATTTGTAATGTCTAACTAACTTCAACTATCAACATGACCCTCATTTTGTAAGCAGTTAGATTTAGTTTCTAAAAGTATATAGAATCTCAGTGTGCTTGCATGAGTTATAAAAGAACAAGGAATGGCTGCAGAAATGATGGAAGAAAAGAACTGATTCCTACAAGATGTCCTCTGATCTCTCTCTCTTTCTCTCTCTCTCTCTCTCTCTCTCTCTCTCTCTCTCTCTCTCTCACACACACACACACACACACACACACATACATACACACACACGATAAATAAAATGCAAAAAAAATATAAAACACTACTCAGGATAACTTCTGTAAAAAAGTTTACCACATCATGTAAATGAGCAAAGCTAAGGATATATTCACTACTAGAAGTATTCTTTGGGAATATCTCCACTTATCCATACCTTGATTCTTCTATATTATTAGAGGTTTGGTCAGGCTTTATTTCAGACACTTCTGTTGATGATAAATCTGGCCTTGATGGCTTCCTAAATGTTCCAACATCAAAGTTTGTCTTGCAAGAACTGCTGAAATGTTTTCTTCCTCTGAACTTCCTATCAGTCATGCATGCAGGGTATTTAAGGCCATCAATCAGAACCCTGACTGTTTATTCTGTGTCAATATTACAACACACAATTCCCTGAAATCAATACCATATCACTAGTGACTCTCAGAAAGATCGACATTATAACAGGGAAGTGGATTAAAAGTAACACGAGTCAACTGTTACATTCCACATGACGTGGAATTGTATTTTTTTTATGATCACATAAAGCATATAAAAATGGAAAGGACTATTGCTGAAAGACATCACTTACAATTCTGCACAAAAAGCACTGTTTAATATGTGAAAAGAGGTTTCATCTATATTAGGGAATTAATTCCCCACCATAAACTTGTGTGGGAGCAGACCTATAGGTGGAAATGATAACATATGTCTAACAACTGCTACTATTCCAGCCAGGGGATGAGCTTTTACCTCAAGATGAGCATGGAAACTTAATACTTGACACAGTGGATATCTGTGACACATGGGAGGTGAGTGACTATAATAAACACCACAGAGAAAATAAAAAGACAACCAGAGAATGTTATTATGGAGACTCAGAGAACATCTCAGGGGAAGGCAGGAAGAATGTAAAAGCCACAAGAAAGAAGCCCTGTGAAATGCTGTTTTCTGGGCATGATATAGGCAATGCAGTCATGTCTCTCACTAGGTGTGCCCCACGCCCTTTGAGTAGGCCTGTACAAGATTGAACCTGTCATCATGGATGCCCTATCTCTCTGGGCTGAACTACTGACTATTGATGATAAATTCTGGGAAAGGGGCAGTTGTCTTCAGCTGGTATCCATCTGTTCAGGAACCCACCAGGCACCAATAGATATTTCCAAATCCATGTCATATAGATGATCCTGGTTAAATTTTGAGGGCCTCAGAACAGAAGGATATAAATATGGAAAGGAGGTTTGGAGGGAAAAGGGACAGGTAATAGATATGGGAGGTAGATTAGAGTGAGTGAGGTTACAGTAATCTGAATGCACTATATAATACATGTATGACATTGTCAAAGAACCGACTCCATGAATGTTACTGAGAAGTAGAGAGAAATCTAGGTCACCCAACTCCACATGTAAGAAAGAGATGAGTGCCCTTTACTATAAATATTAAAGTCTCTCTTGTGACTCTTCTGCTTAAATAATAAGAGGATGCAGGGCAGAACAATGTGTAAGAGGACTGGGGAAGATAACCGTAACCAGCATTCCTCCCTATATGATAATCATGATTGCCTAAGGAGAGTGCAGGCAGTGTCTATTACATTATCATTATCTCTTCTGCCATTTTCTTTATTTTTTCTCTTTTTTATTATATATTTTCTTAATTTACATTTCAAATGCTATCCCAAAAGTTCCTCCCCCCGCCCACTCCCCTACCCACCCACTCCCACTTCTTGGCCCTGGCATTCCCCTGTATTGGGGCATATAAAGTTTGCAATACCAAGGGGCCTCTCCTCCCAATGATGGCCGACTAGGCCATCTTCTGCTACATATGCAGCTAGAGACACAAGCTCTGGGGGTTCTGGTTCTTTCATGTTGTTGTTCCACCTATAGGGTTGCAGACCCCTTCAGCTTCTTGCGTACTTTATTAATCTTCACTTCTTAACGTAAATAATCATTAGCTGCATTTTCATTTCTTAGCACTCTTCTGTCTAGCAACATAGCTGTGCATTTCTATCACTGGATTCCAATTGCATACATTATTCTTCACTAATGTCTTCCTCCCCAGGCCATGGAGAAGTGTAAGGATGCAGGGCTAGCAAAATCCATCGGAGTGTCTAACTTTAACCGCAGGCAGCTGGAGATGATCCTGAACAAGCCAGGGCTCAAGTACAAGCCCGTGTGCAACCAGGTGAGGCTCTTTCTCTAATTTCCTTCAAGCTTTCTATCTTCCTTTCTTTCTTTCTATCCTACCTTCTTGTGCTATTTGACGGGTGTCTGTGTGTCCTTCCTACATGTTCATCTTTCTTTTCTATCTTTCTTTTAAGGTGGCTAAGAGCAGAGCTTTCATCCAGGGTTCTGAGAGGGCTCAAATTGTGTCTTTGCTTGGTAAAGCAAAACAATGATGATTGGGAGACCACAGTGTGAAGTAATTTAGAGAACACAAGGCTAGCATTGGGAGGAAGCTATTAGTCACTCTTCAGAAGGAAGGCACATTTAGTCCTGGGTTCTTAAGAATGAGGAGACGCTGAATCAGGAACAGTGGAGAGAATATGGCAATTCTGGTAGCAAATGAAATCCATACTCATGTGTTAACATGTAGAGTTAATGCAGTGCCAGAAACATCTATTGTGTGCCAATTGTATGATCTGAGATACTTTTCATAACTTTCATATAAGAAACACATTCTTGGTTGGAAAAAATGTGACTTATATACTCATGTATTAGGTACATAATGACATACTGTTTTCAAATATAAATGTCAAAGAAACAACAAAGAAGTAATAGTTTTATACTGGTTTTATAATGAACCACATTCAAACTTTTAGAACATTTGGAGAAATGATAGAAAGTATCAGTGAGTCTAAATTACTAGTTCTCAACCTCCCTAATGTGGTGGACCTTTAATATAGCTCTTCATGTTGTGGTGACCCCAACCATAAAATTATTATCGTTGCTATTTCATAACTGCAATTTTGCTACTATTATTATTTGTAATGTAAATGTCCGATAAGTAGGATATTGGAAATGCGGCCCTTGTAAAGGAGTAATTTGACACTCCCTCAGAGGGATCGTGACCCACAGGTTGAGAACCGCTAGTCTAAAAATGATTGATTTATCATGTTCTATAATGTAGGCAAGTGCATGTGTCCATATAAGCACACATGTTTAATATTTGGCTGAACCCATTGAAAGTAAATTATTGCAATAACTATTCACTCCAACATACTACAGAACACCACAAATTAACTGCTCTCATCCATAACTGAACCTACAGTATTAGATCAAAAGAAGTTAAAAATTAAAAGTGTTTCAAAGTTTAACTGACTGCAGCTGGAGATAATCACAAATAAGCCAGAACTCAAACAATCTAACAACTAGTGACATAAGATTTGATCGTTTCATAAAACTGAATCTAGTCAGATCTCTTTGTAAAGGTAAGATTTCTTTCTTTCCCCTTTATATAAGATATATATTTTCTCACATAATATTTCCTGATTGTGTTTTCCCCTCCCTCTATTCCTCCAAGCCCCCCCCCACCTCTCCTCCCATCTGGATCCATCCCTACTCTATCTTTCATTAGAAAACAAACAAGGCTTCTAAGGGATAATGATAAAATAAAAATAGGATAGAACAACAACAAACAAATAGAACAAAACAAGCAAGCAGAAGGATCACATACCAAGAAAAGGCTCAAGAAGCAGATGGAAATACAGAGAAGCACTCACACACTCAGAAATCCCTCAAAAAGACACTAAACCATTATACATGCAAAGGACCTGTGGGATATATATATATTTTATTTATATATAAAAATATAGATAGATGATTAATGATAGATAGATAGATAGGCAGATAGACAGACAGATAGATGATAGATAGATAGATAGATAGATAGGCAGACAGATGATAGAGAGAAAAAGAAAGAAAGAGAAAAGAGAAAGAAAGAAAGAAAGATGATAGATTATAAGACAAGAATTTTACAGAGATGAAGTTGAATTTGCTTTCTTTTGGCCATCTACTACTGGGCATGTAGCTTTCCCTTAAGAGAAGTTTGTTTCCCCAATGAGACTCCCTCGGAGGAAACCAAATTCTCATTTGCAAGTGGTTATCAATGGAAGAGAGCTTCTGTGTTAGGGATGGGAGCATGTGTCCACTTCTCTTTTCAGCTCTAGGTCCCCATCTGCTGCAGACCTTCACAGGCCCTGTGCATACTGCCTCGGTCTTTGAATTCATTTGTGTATTGATCCTGTTGATCTAGCGAGCCCTGCTTTCTCAGTGGACTCCATCCCACCTGGTACCTGAGCTGCTTCCACCCCTTCTTCCACAAGGTCCCCTAAGCCCTGTGGCAAGAAATTTAATGGAGGTATCCCTTTAGGGCTGGGTGTCCCAAGGTCTCTCACTCTCTGGAAAATGGGTCTCTGTATTTGGTCACATTACTCTACTGATGGTGGAGCAAGGCACTGATCAATGAGTATAGCAGAATATCATTAGAACTCATTTTATTGCTATGATATTTTAGTAGAATGGTAGTATTTGGCTTTAACTTAGGTTCCTGGCCCATCTAGCCTCAGGTTCTGGATAACTCAAATAATGTCTAGTATGAGTTCAATCTCTCTGAGCGGACCTTAAGTCAAATCAGACATTGGTTGCCTACTGTCACAAGCTTTATGCCTCCATTGCATTAGCATAACTTGCAGGCAGGCCACCACTGTAAAACAAAGGGATTGCACCTGGGCTGGTGTTTGCATTTTTCCTTTGGTAGCATGCAGGGTACCTTCCTGTACCAAATATGCTAGAACATAGGAACAAAAGCCTCTGTCTAGGCACCAACATAACTTATCCATGTTCAACGAGTTGGGTAGGTGCTGTCCTCAGCAGTGAGGACTTATGGTCGGTTTATGAAGAGCAACCTATAGTCTTGGCTACAGTCTGGGTTATTTGAGTATTCCCATGGGACCCCTTTGGCTGACAATTTAGTTAGATATATCCCAATCCCAGCAGTAGGAGCTTTATTGCTGACAAGAGATAGCCAGTTGGCACTCTGTCTCCCCTGCCCCCAATTGTTCAGTGACTTCATTTAGATCACCTTTATATATGTACATATTTTAGAAAGCTTCTACTGTGTTGAGTTTATCTTCTACCATTCAAATGGCCCTTAGTTTTAGCTGTCTCTCCCTGTATCTGCACCTTCATCAGCCTTTCGTCTTTGCCCTCCCATTCCAATCCTCTCCACCATTCACTCACCATTCACTATATATTCAATTTCCCTTTCCTTGTGAGGTCTATCTGTCCTCTTTACTCCCTTATTCTATATCTAATCTCTGTGGTTCTATAGGATGCAGTTTGGTTATCATTGTCTTAACTAATATCCACATATAAGTGAATACACATCATATTTGTCTTTCGGGGTCTGGGTTACCTACATACCTACACAGGCTCCATCCATTTGCTTAAAATTTCAAGATTTTTTGATAACTGATTAATGTGTAATTTTTTAACTGTATCAAATTCTCAACTCTTCAGGAACATCTAGGTTGTTTCCAAATTTTGACTATTATGTATAGAATAGGACAGCAATGAACATGCATGAGCAAGTATCTCTCTGGTAGGATAAAGTGTCCTTTCTGTATAGGCCTAAGAGTTGTGGTATAGTTGGATCTTGACACAGACCGATTTCCATCTTCCTGAGCAACTGCCGGTCTGATTTTCAAAGTGCCTGTACACTTTGTGAATCCCATCACCAATAGATGAGTGCTCCTCTCACTCCACATCCTTGCCAGCACAAACGATCACTGGTTTCGGTGAGCGTACAAATTCTGACAGGTATAAGATGAAATCTTAAAATAGCGGTCTCGGGGGAAAACATACCAATCCCTGGCAAACATGGAGGTGGAAGCTCACGGTCAGCTTTTAGATGGAACACAGGGTTCCCAAGGAAGAAGGAGCTAGAGAAAGTACCCAAGGAGCTAAAGGGGTCTTCAACCCTATAGGTGGAAGAATAACCATGAACTAACTAGTAACCACTGGGCTCGTGTCTCTAGCTGCATATATAGAAGAGGATGGCCTAGTTGGCCATCAGTGGGAAGAGAGGCCCCTTGGTTATGCAGACTTTATTTGCCCCAATACAGGGGAACGCCGGGGCCAGGGGGTGGGAGCGGGTGGGTAGGGTAGCAGGGCCGGGAGGGGGGAGGATATAGGGAACTTTCTGGATAACACTTGAAA
>LR753321.1:1632540-1711054 GCA_902729485.2 Mus minutoides | reverse complement strand
CTAGCCCAAAAGTTCCCTATACCCTCCCCCTCCCTGCTCCCCAACCCACCTACTTCTGCTTCCTGGTCCTGGCATTCCCCTGTACTGGGGCATATGATCTTTGCAAGACCAAGGGCCTCTCTTCCCATTGATGGCCTACCCCATTTTTTAATTGGGTGGCTTTCTTGATATCTAAGTTTTGTGTCCGACTTTGTTAACTGTACATATATGGTTTTAGCTGGCCACTCTGTATCAGACAACCAGTAAGGGGGCTCATCCCAGGGAGATTAACCCTTCACCCAGAGTCTTTAGTTGCCTGTGTTGATGTAGGACTGTGGCCTGTGAAATTTTCCCCCTTAGATGTTACCAATTCTATTGATACTGCTATTCATTTTCTTGCATGATATATCAGTGTAAAGAGAATTTGATTATGAAGATCACACAAGCTTACAAACTATAAGATAAGCTACACTTTGATTTCTTTCCTTTAATTATTAAGGAGTCACTATAATAACTATAATTAGAGAGCAATATTTTGTGTTCTCTCTGTCTCTCTCTCTGTCTCTCTTTGTGTATGTGTATGTCCCTCCCTCTCTCCTTCCCAGTACTTGCGGTTATTTTAATTATTCTTCTTTTGATATAGAAATCAACTCAATATCACTGGCAAAAATTTTAACAATCTCCTTCAGACTTCGATTGAATATTCAATCAAATCCTTGATTTAGTCTACTATTCATTATTCAAACCTCTGTGGATTCATTTTCCTTCCACATAGACCAACATGGGACTTGTTATTTCTGCCATAGTAGAAATTGGCACTAAGCATCCGAGACCTGGTCCATGGAGTTACCGAATCTCAAGAATGCTATTTATTTTATTTTTACTTCCTAAGAGAAATGTTTCATTTATTTGAAAAAAAATCATGATATAGTACTGATACTTTCTAGATTTCACATTAATATTGGTTATTTTTATTCAGCTTCCTTCCCTTTTATATTCCTCTTTGTCATCAGTATGAGATTTTTATATACTTTGATGCCTTTCTATTCTCTTTATGTACAGGTAGAATGCCATCTTTATCTCAACCAGAGCAAGCTGCTGTCCTACTGCAAGATGAATGACATTGTTCTCGTTGCCTATGGTGCCCTGGGAACTCAAAGATACAAATACTGGTAATAACAACAACAGAATTTATCTGTTAGTCACCATTGTTAACATATTCTTAGTTCTACAATAGTCAGGTTGCTGGAATTCACTTGTAGTCAAAGTGGGGGGGGGGGTAGTTTTGAGAGGTCCCAGAGGATGATCAGCTGCTAGTCCACTGACGGCATTTGAAAATTTCTGGACTCTTGTGGACATTTTTATCTGTGCTCAATTGTGGTGCATGCGCGCGCGCGCGCGCGCACACACACACACACACACACACACACACATACACACAGTACAATTTCTGGAATTCGTCTTTCCTTCCAGTATTAATGAGGATACCCCAGTTCTCTTGGATGATCCAGTTCTTTGTGCCATGGCAAAGAAGTACAAGCGGACTCCAGCCCTGATTGCCCTTCGCTACCAGCTGGACCGTGGGATTGTGGCCCTAGCCAAGAGTTTCAATGAGGAGAGAATCAGAGAGAACATGCAGGTGATGAAGATATGGGGCACTAGGACTTATTTATTTATTTATTTATTTATTTATTCGTTCATTCATTCATTCACTTTACATACCAATCTCAGTCCTCCTCTCCTCCCAGTACCCACTCACGCAGATCCTCCCCGCCCCGCCCCCTCTCACCTACCTCCACCCCAGCCACAGTACATCAAGTCGCAGGAGGTCTAGGCTCATCCTCTCCCGTTGAGCGCAGCAGGACTCTTAAGCTGCATCTTTCCTGCTTCCCACATCCCTCCTTTTTATTTTCAGAATTTTCAAATGTACTAAAATCTTATAAATTAAGTGGTACATCTCTTACCTAAATATGTCTGCTTTACAATTTATATTTTTGTTATTTCTCTATAACACTATTTTGAAGTAGCACCAATGAATTATGGACCCATGTGTTGATACTGTACCAGTTAGTTATCATCATCTTCATGATAAAACTGGTTGGAATGAGGGCCCTCTTCAAGTCAGTTTCTGAGTCCTTTGACCAGGAATGATTAATAATTGGGCAATTACTACTTTAAATAATATGAAAAAATACTTTTTTCCTCATCCTAACTTCATGTATGGTATATACAAATTCAACTGTATCCATGAAAATTCCTGAAGTACATTTTCAAAACTATCTCTGCACTTTCACATACATGACATTATCCCTTTTTTAATCACATCAGCTTCATTTCTTCTTTTGTCTATAGTATTACATATTGTGTATGATGATATATTTCCACTTAATTCTCAAACTGGTCTTAAAGACTCACTTGAATATTTTTCTTGATGACTTTAAGAATTGGGGAGAACTTCACAGATATTTTAACTATTGTCTCTGAAAAAAATTGACATATGTTTTTATAAAAAAAAATTTAAAATAACATTTCTTCTGTAACAGGTCTTTGATTTCCAATTGGCTTCAGATGACATTGAAATTTTAGATGCCCTGGACAGAAATCTTCGGTACTTTCCTGCTGATATGTAAGAAACTTTAATAGCTTTTTATAAATTTGATGGTTCTATACTTATTCTGTAAGGAGAGTATTTTAATAGCATGTCTATCAGAAGTGACCTCAATATGAGGATATCAAAGACCAGTACAAAGAGTAGAGAAGACACGGATTTGTAGAATGGTCTTTCTAGACTCTGTCAGAGTTTTGTTTTTAAGCACAGCAAATGGGGTGGTGGATACAGGATTACATTGATCTGATGTACTTGCTCCTCCTGTATCCATTGCACTGGGTCAATCCGCATCATTGGTGAGTCTTTATTCTTCCTGCAGGTCTTGTGATTCTATGTGTATCCTGTGGATATACAACCTGCGCATTTCAATGTCACATGTTTGAACATTGTAATGATCAGTTTTAAAAAAATTCATTCCATTCCTTATCAGACCAAAGACAAGGCCACCATCCCTGAGGTATTTGGTCAACAGCTCTCACCCCTCTCTGTATGGAATCACTTACTGATTCTTATGAATCTAACAGCTGTACAATATCAACCCTCATATTTTCTTTGCACTGTATGTGTATTCATGACCCAGACAACTATTTTCTCAAGAATATCAGGATTTTTGTGGTAAACAGATCACGTGGTATTGATGTTCTACAGTTTGGAGATCTGAAAGCAGAGTCTAAAGATGTGGTAGTGGAAAGGCATTCACAAATTATGTGCAGCAAAATGCCTGAGTGCCAGAGACACATTTTAATTAGCATGCAAAGTAACGGGTTTCCTTATGGCACTTTCACATAAGCGTAGTTTTGACTGAACCTCCCCCCCACACACACACTCCATTTTCCATTTCCTTAGCCACCTTCCCCACTTGTTCCTTTCTACCTCCATTTCCTTTTTCTTGTCAAGTATGTGCTTTCACATCCCCCACCTTCCCTCTTAAAGTGTCTTCTCCACACTCACCAGCCTCTCTAGTTTTCTGACTCCAGCCCACAACCACTCTCACTTCAATACACACATGTGTAAGTTAGTATGTAGAATCCACATATGAAAGAGGACATGTATTAACTGTATTTCTAGGACTGGGATGCATCACTTAATGTAGTACTTTGCATTTTCATTCATGTTTCATAAATTTATTCTTTAAGTTTGAATTAAATTACATTATACAAATGTACATACATTTTCATCATGTATTCATCTGTTGATGGACATCTATACCTTCACTGGAAAAATTTATAACCAATGAAAGATCATAACTCTCCTCCATGTTATCTTCAAGTCTATAGGATTTGCAAAAAGATGTATAATGTAAAAGAGGTTAAGCAGAAAATTTCTTCTCCTTGTGATAAAATTAATCATAATTAATTCAAATTAAGCATTATAAAATATGGAATGTACTAGAATGCACAACTGCATGTGATCCAAAGCAGTTAGGTGGGTTATTACCTATATTAGCAATATATTGCTAAGGATCTAATAGTACAGAGGAAAATAATGAAGTAAGTACACCTTACTTCAAAGAGATAGAAATAATGGCAATCAATCCATGACTTTTACTCCTATTGAAATGATAAATCATTTTATCAGTTTCATGCTACATCATTAGTTTCATATAGTAACTAATGTACAAAGAACTGTAGTCACATGAATGACATCTTTGCTAGGTGTAAATCTGTGTCATAAGTAGCTAGTGAATAATTAATAAATTTTTTAAAAAATGACACTAAGCTGCTATCAGTTTCTTTATTACCTAAAAGTATTTTTAACTTTCTATTATGTTTTAATTTGATGTGCATTTAATATGATATGCATAATGTGCAAGTAAAGGTCGCAGGACAACTTGCCGAAGTTGATTCTGTACTGCCACCACATGGGTCCTAGGGATATAGCTCAAGTCGCCTGGGATGGCAGCATTGTTACCTTTTGAGTCATCTCACAACTCCTCAAAGGTATTCATTATTGTCAAATACATAACTAGACTTACTCAATTCAAAACAAGGCAAAAATCAGTTTCTGCTTCATTGAGAATTTACAGTAAAATTTTCTTTGTTTTGCAAAAAGATATATATCTTTGATTGATTGTCTCTGAAGTCTCTATGTATTAAGTTCCAAGGAAAATATAATTTGAACAGCTCACTTGTTCTTCTTCAGATCTATTATAAAGGACTGTTTTAAAAAATAAGAGCAGAGGTCATCTGGCTCTATCGGAAAACAGTTTTTAATTTCCACCTCAGTGGCATCTTTGTAGAAATCATATACTATATAACCAGTCACCGGAAACATTGTACGTTGTTCTTTCTTACTTCAGGTTTAAGGCTCACCCTAACTTTCCATTCTTCGATGAATATTAAGATGGAGGCCCTTGCCATGAGTTCTGTTAGAAGATCTTTTGTGTGATGCTGGACTCTCAGATGCCAATAACTCGACATACTGCCTCCAATCCATACTGCTTGGCAACTCACCCCCAGTTAATTCAATAAATTTTGCCTCCTTTCTGTAAATAAATAAAAAATATTTTGCTTCAACCTCACCTACTTCTGTGTATGATTTGAATGTTTTACCTCCTGCCTGCCTCATTAAAAACTCAAACTGATTTATCTGGAAATGTATGTGCAGTGTTTGAGATATAGCACCCATTCTATTGGCATTTCTAGGTTAGATACAGACAGAGTTTTCACCTTTTATGAAAGCAGCAATTAGAAGGGGTTTTATCAGTCCGTTTTTTTTTTCTCCTTGTGTTCAGAGAACAAGAAAATACACCACATGTGGTCTAAAATACAAGACACACCTGGGAAGAGCAGCCACAGCCCCAGAAGCTCAAAGCGTAGAGGCCCAAGAAACTGAAATTGCAGCTCCTGTATGAGGTTTGGAGGAAGCCAAGGGAGGAGTCAGTCTGCAAAGATCTTGAGGTCTTTAGGATGTAAACAGAACCAAACTCTGGTGTGCCCAGCCCATACAAAGTTATAAATGTTGCCCTTCTCTAGAAACAACTCAAGGAATTCCCTTGTTTCTTCTAAGATATTTTAAAAGGCCTATGATTTAAAAGTGCTTTGTTAATGATCTTGTGGCATGTGTATATGTATAGATGTGTGTGTGTGTGTGTGTGTGTGTGTGTGTGTGTGTGTGTGTGTTTCATTATAAGTGAAGTTGTCATGAAGGATCTATCTGCAGGAGTTAGTGGATTTATTCATTCCGTTTGGATTACATAGTCTTTACTCATACCACACCAGAGGATTACATAATGACATAGCACACATCTTATCAGAAATTTAATTTATATTGTCTAAATCAAAGTCCTGCAGTCATAAATAAGCCTACCCAGTAATCTCAATTGAATTTACTCTTAGCCAAAACATCCAGTGATAGCTGTGCTCTTTTATATTGGTTAATTTTTTCTAAAGATAATCCTGGCCATAAAAATACCCAAGTTCTGGATAACTGGAACAAACAAGGAAGTGACCCATGGTGACATTTTCTAGCCAAAATAGCCATTTATAAGGATGTATTTTGTAATGAAACTCAGCACTGATGACTTTTTCAAAGAAGAGATCCACAACTAGATGCATTATTCTAGATGGTGAATCAATTATATTTTTCTCACTGTATCACATATCAGATGCCAATGATCAGATAAGACTATGACCACACTGTTCTGGCCTACTCTATGTGACTTGCCTATGAGGACTCTGTAATTAAGGGCTTGCTAAGTCTATAACAGTTCTGTGTGCTGCATATATTATAGTCTTTCATCACAACCCCTGAGCTTTATGAGTGTTTGGCTCTGAATAAGGTATACAATGGAATGTTTGATTTGATTGATCACACTCCAGATATATGTTTAATGGAATACACACCATCTCTTTAAGTAAACACTTATTATATAAATGACAGTCAAGCAAACAGTCCCATAAATGGATATTCCTCCTAACTCTGGCCTTGACACTATTAAGTTCTAAATTTCAAGGGCACATATATAACATCATATGTTCCCTTATAAGTATCAAGAAATATTCTTTAAAGTTTCTATGTTCACAAAGATGTTATATCAGGAATGGTTCTGACCCCAGAACTCAGGAGGTGGATCAGAGCTCCAGACTGCTGGATACCTGCCCTGGAAGAGAAGAGCTTGCCTGCAGAGAGTTCTCTCAACACTGGAACTCAGGTGAGAGTTGGACTCCCAAGAGTGCTGACAGAGGCTAACAGAATCACAGGAGGATCAAGCTCCAACCAGAAACAGCTTGAACATTAATATTAGAGATTTCCACATGACGAAAGGCAAACATAAAAATCTTACTAACAGAAAACAAGAACACGGGCATCATCAGAATGCAGTACGCCCACCACAACAAGTCCTGGATACCCCAACACACCCGAAAAGCAAGACGCAGATTTAAAATCATATCTCATGATGGTGGTAGAAGATTTTAAGAAGGGCATTAAGAACTCACTTAAAGAAATATAAGAAACCACTGCTAAACAGATAGAAGCCCTTAAAGGAAGTACAAAAAACCCTCAAGGAATCACAGGAGAACACTGATAAACAGGTAGAAGTCCTTAAAGAACTACAGGCAAAAACTACTAAACAGGCAGAAGAAACACAAAATCCTTTAAAGAATTACAGGAATACACAAGCAAACAGGCGAAGGAATTGAACAAAACCATCCAAGATCTAAAAATGGAAGTACAATGAAGAAAACCCCAAGGGAGACAACTCTGGAGATAGAAACCCTAGGAAAGAAATCAGGAACCATAGATGTGAGCATCAGCAACAGAATACAAGAGATGGAGGAGAGAATCTCAGGTGCAGAAGATTCCATAGGGAACATGGACACAACAATGAAAGAAAATGCAAAATGCAAAAATATCCTAACTGAAAACATCCAGAAAATACAGGACACAATGAAAAGACCAAACCTACAGATAATAGGAGTAGCTGAGAATGAAGATTTTCAACTTAAAGGGCCATCAAATAACTTCAACAAAATTATAGAAGAAAACTTCCCAAATCTAAAGAAAGAGATGCCCATGAACATACAAGTACACAGAACTCCAAATAGACAGGACCAGAAAAGAAATTCTTCCAGAAACATAATAATCAGAACAACAAATGTACTAAATAAAAACAGAATATTAAAAGCAGTAAGGGAAAAAGGTCAAGTAACATATAAAGGCAGGCCTATTAGAATCACTCCAGATTTCTCACCAGAGATTATGAAACCAGAAGATCCTGGACAGATGTTATATAGACACTAAGAGAATACAAATGCAAGCCCAGGCTACTATACCCAGCAAAATTCTCAATTACCATAGATGGAGAAACCAAAGTATTCCATAACAAAACCAAATTCACACAATATCTTTCCACAAATCTAGCCCTTCAAAGGATAATAAAGGGAAAACACCAACACAATGATGGAAACTATACCCTAGAAAAAGCAAGAAAGTAATCCTTTAACAAAACTAAAAGAAGACAGCCACAAGAACAGATTCCCAACTTTAACAACAAAAATGACAGGAAGCAACAATTATTTTCTTTGATTTCTCTTAACATCAATGGACTCAATTCCCCAATAAAAAGACATAGACTAACAGACTGGCTACACAAACAGGACCCAACTTTTTGCTGCTTACAGGAAACTCACCTCAGGGATAAAGACAGACACTACCTCAGAGTAAAAGGCTGGAAAACAATTTTTCAAGAAAATGGTCCAAGGAAATAAGCTGGAATAGCTATTCTAATATCGAATAAAATTGACTTCCAACACAAAGTTATCAAAAAAGACAAGAAAGGCACTTCATATTCATCAAAGGTAAAACCTACCAAGATGAACTCTCAATTCTAAATATCTATGCTCCAAATGCAGGGGCAGCCACATTCATTAAAGAAACTTTAGTAAAGGTCAAAGAACACATTGCACCTCACCCAATAATAGTGGCAGATTTCAACACCTCACTCTCACTAATGGACAGATCCTGGAAACAGAAACTAAACAGAGACACATGGACATTAGCAGAGGTATGAAACAAATGAATTTAATAGATATCTACAGAACATTTTATCCTAAAACAAGAGGATATACCTTCTTCTCAGCACCTCATGGTACCTCCTCCAAAACCGACCATATAGTTGGTCACAAAGCATTCCTCAACAGATACAAAAATATTGAAATTATGCCATGCATTCTATCAGATCACCACGGACTGAGGCTGATCTTCAATAACAACATAAATAACAGAACGTCAACATTCACATGGAAACTGAACAACACTCTAATCAATGATTCCTTGGTCAAGGATGAAATAAAGAAAGAAATTAAAGACGTTTTAGAGTTTAATGAAAATGAAGCCACAACATACCCAAACTTATGGGACACAATGAAAGCAGTCCAAAGAGCAAAACTCATAGCCCTGAGTGCCTCCAAAAAGAACTAGAGAAAGCATACACTAGCAGTCTGACAGCACACCTAGAAGCTCTAGAACTAAAGGAAGCAAATTCACCCAAGAGGAGTAGAGAGCAGGAAATAATCAAACTCAGGGCTGAAATCAACCAAGTGGAAACAAAAAGAACTGTTCAAAGAATCAACCAAACTAGGAGCTGGTTCTCTGAGAAAAACAAGATAGATAAACCCTTAGCCAGACTAACTAAAGGGCAGAGGGACAGTATCCTAATTAACAAAATCAGAAATGAAAAAGGAGACATAACAACTGATCCTGAGGATCCGAAACATCATCAGATCCTACTGCAAAAGCCTATACTCAACAAAACTGGAAAACCTGGATGAAATGGACAACTTCCTAGACAGACACCAGGTACCAAAGTTAAATCAGGATCAGATTAACAATCTTAACAGTCCCATTTCCCCTACAGAAATAGAAGCAGTCATTAATAGTCTCCCAAACAAAAAAAGCCCAGGACCAGATGGGTTTAGTACAGAGTTCTATCAGACCTTCAAAGATGACCTAATTCCAACTCTCCTCAAACTATTCCACAAAATAGAAACAGAAGTTACTCTATCCAATTCATTCTATGAAGCCACATTACTCTAATATCTAAACCACACAAAGATCCAACAAAGAAAGAGAACTTCAGACCAATTACCCTTATGAATGAATATCTATACAAAAATACTCAATAAAATCCTCAAACTGAATACAAGGACACATCAAAATGATCATCCATCATGACCAAGTAGACTTCATCCCAGGAATGCAGGATGGTTTAATATACAGAAATCCATCAACGTAATCCACTATATAAACAAACTCAAAGACAAAAATCACAGGATCCTCTTATTAGATGCTGAGAAAGCATTTGACAAAATCCAACACACCTTCATGATAAAAGTCATGGAAAGATCAGGAATTCAAGGCCCATAGTTAAACATAATAAAAGCAATATACGGCAAACCAGTAGCCAACATCAAACTAAATGGAGAGAAACTCGAAGCAATCTCACTAAAATCAGAGACTAGACAAGGCTGCCCACGTTCTCCATACCTATTCAATATAGTACTTGAAGTCCTAGCAGGTGCAATTTGACAACAAAAGGAGATCAAGGGGATACAAATTGGAAAGGAAGAAGTCAAAATATCAGTATTTGCAAATGATATGATAGTATATATAAATAACCCTAAAATTTCCACCAGAGAACTCCTAAACCTCATAAACAACTTCAGCGCAGTAGCTGGATATAAAATTAACTCAAACAAATCAGTGGCCTTTCATACACAAAAGATAAACAGGATGAGAAAGAAATTAGGAAAACAACACCCTTCACAATAATCAAAAATAATATAAAATACCTTGGTGTGACTTTAACTAAGGAAGACCTATATGACAACAACTTCAAGTCTCTGAAGAAAGAAATTGAAAAAGATCTCAGAAGATGGAAAGATCTCCCATGCTCATGGATTGGCAGGACTAATATAGTAAAAATGGCTATCCTGATGAAACCAATCTACTGATGCAATGCAATCCCCATCAAAATTCCAACTGAATTCTTCACTGAGTTAGAAAGGGCAATTGGCAAATTCATCTGGAATAACAAAAAACCTAGAATAGCAAAAACTATTCTCAACAAATAAAAGAACCTCTGGTGGAATCACCATCCTTGACCTCAAGCTGTACTACAGAGCAATTGTGATAAAAACTGCATGGTACTGGTACAGCAACAGACAGGTAGATCAATGGAATAAAATTGAAGACCCAGAAATGAATCCACACACCTATGGTCACCTGATCTTTGACAAGGGAGCTAAAACCATCCAGTGGAAAAAAGACAGCATTTTCAACAAATGGTGCTGGTACAACTGGCGGTTATCATGTAGAAGAATGAGAGTTGATCCATTTTTATCTCCTTGTACAAATCTCAAGTCTAAGTGGATCAAATAACTAACATAAAACCAGAGACACTGAAATTTATCGAGGAGAAAGTGGGGGAAAGCTTTGAAGATATGGGCACTAGGGAAAAATTCCTAAACAGAACAGCAATGGCTTGTGCTGTAAGATCAAGAATTCACAAATAGGACCTCATGAATTTGCAAAGCTTCGGTAAGGGAGAAGACACTGTCAATAAGACAAAAAAGCCACCAACAGATTGGTAAAGGATTTTTACCAATCCTAAATCTGATAGAGGACTAACATCCAATATATACAAAGAGCTCAAGAAGCTGGACTCCAGAAATTTAAATAACCCCATTAAAAATCGGGTACAGAGCAAAACAAAGAATTCTCAACTGAGGAATACTGAATGGGTGAGAAGCACCTGAAAAAATGTTCAATATACTTAATCATCAGGGAAATGCAAATCAAAACAACCTTGAGATTCCACCTCACTCCAGTCAGAATGGCTAAGATCAAAAATTCAGGTGACAACAGATGCTGGCGGGGATGTGGAGAAAGAGGGACACTTCTTCCTTGCTGGTGAAATTGCAAGCTGGTACAATCACTCTGGAAGTTAATCTGGCAATTTCTCAGAAAATTGCACATAGTATTACTGGCATATACCCAGAAGATGTTCCAACTGGTAATAAGGACACATGTTCCACTATGTTCATAGCAGTCTTACTTATAATAGCCAGAAGCTGGAAAGAACCCAGATGTCCCTCAACAGAGGAATGGATACAGAAAATGTGGTGCATTTACATAATGGAGTACTACTCAGCTATTAAAAACAATGAATTTATGAAATTCTTGGGCAAATGGATGTATCTGGAGGATATCATCCTTAGTGAGGCAACCCAATCACAAAAGAACTCACATGATATATACTCACTGATAAGTGTATATTAACCCAGAAATTTATAATACCCAAGATACAATTTGCAAAACACAAGAAAATCAAATAGAATGAAGACTAAAGTGCGGATACTTAATTCCTCCTTAGAATAGGGAACAAAACACAGAGTTACAGAGACAAAGTTTGAAGCAAAGATGAAAGGAGGGACCATCCAGAGACTACCCCACCCGGGGATCCATCCCATAATCAGCCACCAAACCCAGACAGTATTGCACATGCCAGTAAGATTTTGCTGAAAGGACAGTGATATAGCTATCTTGAGTGAGGCTATGCCAGTGCCTGGCAAATACAGAAGTGGATGCTCACAGTCATCTATAGGATGGAACACAGGGCCCCCAATGTAGGAGCTAGAGAAAGTACCCAAGGAGCTGAAGGGGTCTGCAACCCTATAGGTGGAACAACAACATGAACTAACCAGTATCCCCAGAGCTCGTGTCTCTAGCTGCATATGTAGCAGAAGATGGCCTAGTTGGCCATCATTGGGAAGAGAGGTCCTTTGGTCTTGCAAACTTTATATGCCCCAGGATAAGGGAACACCAGGGCCAAGAAGTGGGAATGGGTGGGATGGGGAGCAGGGTCATGGGAGAGTATAGGGACTTTTAGGATAGCATTTGAAATGTAAATAAAGAAAATACCTAATCAAATATATCAATATTTTTTTTTAAAAAAATGTTATCAATGTGTAAAACACTTCCTCCAACTCCCATTTTTAAAAATCATTCTATCTTCTTACAGAACAGATTATATAACTGAGGACAGATTGCATTCTATGCTTCAATGTCAACACACTGTTGGAAAGGAATACCAGTGGTCCTTTATGGGACCCCATGCAAAGACATAACTCCACTTTGCTAGCCCTAGTATCTTTGCAAATGACCACATGGTTAAGAAGCTTTAAGACCCACCTCTTCTGAGAAATTGAAGGAAATTTTAAAAATTGCTTCTAAGAGAAATCCAGAACAAAGATGAGAAACTTCATTTGGTAACTGTCAATCATATCAGAAAATAATCAGGAAAGAAATTCTTATACTTTTTCTAGAACACCTCCAAACTACACCTTCATATTCATGGGGGCTCCTGTGCTTATGTTTCAAGTATAATACTTTGCCCTGGGTTAATACAGTTCCATAGAAAAGAGGCTACAGAAACAAGAGGGAGTGTGTCAAATGTTTTCAAATTTAAAACAGCAAACACATAAAATTGACAAAGAATAAGTATGCCATATATTCTTATGTTTGTCAAATGATTTAAATATATGATATGATGTCAAACTATAATATAAAAGGCATTCCTTATCCCCAATGGGATTAGGACAATACAGGAAACTTACAGTGCAATAACAAGTACAAAGGTATTAAGTTCTTCAAGTGATATAGAAAGAACAATCCATTGACTTCTGATAGTCAAAGACCAGATGTCGCAACATAAAACCATCCCAAGAACACTTAGTTTTTAACTTGCCACAGAACAAACAGAAGTGTTTTCAAAGAGAAAGACCCTCCTGTTCTGTGTGTCTTAATGACATGAGTAATATCACCTAGCTAATCAAAGATAATTAAAGAAGCCTTCACATGAACAACAATATCAGCCAAACAGATCCCCCAGAGCTCCCAGGGACTAAACCACTAACTAAAGAGTCCACATGGAGGGATCCATGGCTCCAGCTGCAGATGTAGCAGAGAATGCCTTATCTGGCATCTATGGGAGGAGAGGCCCTTGGTTTTGTGAAGGCTTGATGTCCCAGTGTAGTGATAAGGCGGGATTGGGTGAGTGGGTTGGGGAGTATCCTCATAGAAGCTGGGAGAAGGGAGATGGGATAGAGGGTTTATGAAGGGGAAACCAGGAAAGAGGATAACATTTGAAATGTAAATAAATAAAATATCCATTAAAAAAAAAGAAAAAAGAAGAAGCCTTCACATAGCTGTTCCTAAATCTGCATTTCCACAGTCACATTATTCAGAACATGGACACTTTTCAATAAATACATAGAGAATTTGTTCCATGGTTTCTGACCATCAAACTGGGGCACCTTGCTGGACTTTTTGGTGCAAGGCATCACTGTTGCTATTTTTATACTCCATCTAGAGTATGCTGCATTTAAATGTGATGGGTATGTATTGAACTTGATCTTGCTCTATGCACTGTAAGTGTTCTTTCCACATAGATCTCAGCTCTCAGATCTCCCAGTTATACTAATTGCCAATAATGGTGCTGACGACCTCCACAGGGTGGGCTGTATTAACCATGGTGTTCATCTTTTTGTAGCAATCTGTGACATTTACAAAACAAATGCTTTTCTCACATAAGCCCTGATTTGCCTAGAAATATCTGGAAACTTTAGACATCTCCAGACCACACCCTGTAAGAAGAGTGAGCATGAAATTTCCAGGGCTGACACATTCAGCCTTAGCTAACCAGTGTTAAGATCACTGACCTGAGTTGTTTCCTCCAGTAGAGAAACAGTATTGATGCTTGCCTATAATGTGAGATTTCTACTGCCACCTAGTGGCTTGCCCATACTTCCTACAATGGTTCTGTTCTGTTCTCAAGGAACTATGCCCAGACAACAATCCTTCTAATGTCCCTCGGTCATTGTGAGTTGTGGGGAGGCTTTGGGGCCTTTACTCTCATAAATTCATGCTTGCTGTAGATACAACAGCTACATCCAAAAATGCAACTTGACCCCCCTCGTTTCAAACATTTATCCGAACTCAGACAAGCCCCGTGAACTGAGAATGTTCACCACCAATATATTATATTGGCTTTGTAATAAGTTACAAAGTCCAGTGAAACAAATGTCCTATATATTTTTGTAAGCATGTAACATGTATACATATATAATTAAGTCCATCATTAATGCTTTATATGCATTTGATGAAAATTGTGTCCAATTGAAGACAAGACTACTATAATATAAAATGTATTGTATGAATGTATGTACTACTTTATGTAAATTTATATTTTATAATGTGTCATCTTCCCTATCACAAAGGTAGAGTATATTTTCTTCCACATGTTCAAATATTATTGTATGTCTTCCAGGGACTACCTCAAAAAGGATGTTATTGTTTAAATTTATAACCCTGTAAGTATCAAAGTGATTTTTACTAATTACTAAACCATCAAGTTTTAAAGGGAAAGAAAGGGAAACAGCAAAAAAAGTATCCATAATTTATTAGCTAATGAACCTGGGTAATCAGTATCATTTTATTTAAACTAACCCTTTTTTGTAAATTTGAATATTATCAAATCAAAATGAATTTATCAAAATTGATCGAGTACAATCTGACAGAATAAATACAAGTGTTTTAATGGACAAAGTAAAAACTTATTGAATAATATTAAAATGTGATATGAAATTTAGTAATGTATACCAAAATTGTATTAGAAAAATTAACATTGTAAAAAATAAATTTAGATCATGTTTCAATACAGTGAGACTGTATTAAGAGAAAGTGATTCTACAGTTTATCTAACAAGAGGAAGTCAATTATAGCCAACATATTTAAGTAAAAAGGAAGGGGAAAAAGTAGTAATAATACAAGTTGGGTGACATCACTCAGTGGTAGAGAAGTTGCTGGCATATGTGAGACCTTAGTTTGAATCCCCAGTACTAAATTGAAAGTAACAAATCAAACACTAGTTTTCCAATACAAGAGAGAAAGGTAATTGTTTTAGTTAAAAAGAAGGTGGCCAATTTTATTGCTAGAAACCTGTACATGTCATTTAAAAGTTATATTTCATTATATTTATCCTTAAAACTCAAAAACTTCTATTGAAATAAAGTCAAGTTGGGAAAAATCATCACTTGTATGTAATGTAACAAAACTCACTTTGCTCTCCACTTAAGAAAGACATAAATACTCATTGACCACAAAGCAAAATCATGAAAAGTGTAACTACAATAAGGGAGAAATTTTAGTAGACAAAAAAATATCATGAAACTAATGAAAATGGGTAACTTGTGGGAAAATAATCTTGAATCTGTAAAGCAAGTATTTGGAATATATAAAAGCGACAGAAGAAGTGCAAAGCTCATACCCCCAAGCATGCAAATTCTTAGATCTGAGGATGCACACTTTTGTAATATGAACTTGCAAGTTTTCCCAGTATAAGATGGCATCTTTCTCCCCATCTCTTGAGTCTTGCCTGGCCTGTGCAATGACGCATAGAGCATAAAAATGATTATGTGGCAGTTTTAAGTCGACACATGAAATGGGTTTCCAAGTATTCAGTCTTAAACTGGGTATGTAGCAGACCTGTAATCCCTGTTCTTGGGAGTCTCAGGGTAGAGGAAAGTGAGTCTGAGGATAGTCTGGATTGCCTACAGAGACTCTACCTGGCAAAGTAAAAGAGGTAGAAAGATGTTAAAATTTTATTTATTTGTTTTAAACTTGTATATCAAAATTGGCTAAAAGTAACAGTATTGTCCTACTTGAAAATAAAGATATCCATACACTGGTTCAACATATGAATACGATTCTTTATGAGCATCAATGACATACACAAATTAAGTTTTAATATAGGCTAAAAAAAAATCGCATAGTCCACATCCCTCAGTGCAGGAAATGAATTAAGGGTATTTGCTTGAACAAGACTACAGAGTACATTGCTAACTTAAAGATGAAACCCAGTCAATCCTAAGCCTCTACATCTCTGATCCCAGAGTGCTACTGTAGGGAAGAAAATGCTCACACATGCACATGAAGAACACATGACTAGGGAATGCCAAGTGCAGTCACTCAACACCAGGATACTGGGAGTTTGCAAAGAGGCCTTCAAGAGAGAAACACTGTACAGGATTTCTGATACCTATAGCCTGTTCTTCATGTTCTTGATCTGATTCTCATTGAAACTCTTGGCACCAACCACAATCCCACACTGAATCAAATACCACAGGGAAATTAGGGCTGGAATTTGTGCTTTTCTGTCATAGCACCAAAAAAAAAAAAAAAATTACATCTTCCAAAAGATATAGGGCATTCTTATCTATTCTGAAAATAAAAGGAATATTGACTATTTGAGGTCAAGATTTGATGTGTTAGGAGACTGAAAAAACACGTAAATGTACCCACCCACTCTAGAGCCAGGACTGTTAAACGTGACTAAACAGGACTAAATCAGTAAGACTGTCATTATATGGAACAATTTCAAAACTCGTGATTTCCCTTCCTCCTTTGAGCCTGTTGAGTTAATTCCAGAAAACTTGGAGTTGCAAAAGCAATATTATTTTATATTGTCTTCCATCTTAGATATCGTTAAGGTACAATCCTTATTACCAGTTCTTATACCATTGTGTGCTTAGAGCGCCAGCTAAGCAGAGCAGTGTCTTTTGACTCGCAGTAATCCAGGAGCTTGCTCTGGTTCAAATTAACGATAGCATCCTGTATGTGGACAAGATAGAAAGATGGCAGATTATAAAAAAAACCTAATGTGGCTGTGAAAAAAGAAGAGTTCATAAGGAAAAGAAACTGCACTGGAGAGTCTATGCTGTGTGAAATTGAAATAGAAAATCTAAACTTCAAGTAGTGAGTGCTTTTTTTTTTTTTAAACAGAAAAAAAAAGTCTCTGAGATAAACTAACTCTGGACCACTGGATGCAGATACACAAGGAAAGATGATCAAAGATGGAGCATGGGGAAAAAGCTCACTGGGCCTTGGATTTTGAATTGTACCATCAAGGAAGATGTTTACAGGTGGGGTCACCATAACATAAGGAACTGTATTAAAGGGTTGTAGCTTAGAAGTTTGAGAACTACTGATTTAAGGTGATAGGTTTCCTTTTTTATTGCCACGTTTATATTTGTTAATTCACAGAATTTCCCTAGGTATCCTATTTCACTTGTATTACTGTTTGATGCCAGTGTAATTTCCTCTGGAGAAACCTATGTCTGTCACTGAGAAAAATCTGTAGTTATATGGGCATGTTCCCCAGCAACTAAGCAATTGCAGTCTCTGGTTACAGAATCAATGTTCTCAATAGTGTTAATTTCCCTAGCATATCAAAGTTCAAAGGTTAGAAATAAAATCTAAATATTATCTATCAAGGAACTGGGGATACAACTTAGCTGGTAGGTAGAGTGTTTGGCATAATATGCACAAGAACTTAGATTTATATTAAATAAATATAATATAATGCTTATATTAAATCTGATAGCATATGACTGTTATTCCAGACCTTAAGATATGGAGATAGAGAGATGAGAAATCCAAGACCATCCTCCACTACTTGGTGAGCTGCATGAGACCTTGTCTCAAAAGGAAGTAAGTGAATAAACAAATAAATACTGAGTATGTGAACTTGTTTCAGTTATAAGCATAAACTAAGAAAAAAGAAACTGTGGAAATAGAAAAGTATATAGGACACTTGGATTAGAGTCACTCTAGAATAATTTTCTCTAAAATCAAAGATAATTGAGTCAAGAGAAATAAATGAATAGCAAAAATTCTCAGCTGTAGATTCTAGAACTTACAGAAACTCCTCAGGGTAATGAGTTCCAATTATAATTCTTTCAATGGTATAGATAAATCCTGGGTCCACTAGGAAGTGTTACCCATTAATTCTTGGGGATCTGGATTCTTTTCAGAAGACTAAATAAATGTGTTTACTGAGCAATCTGTTTTCTGGATCATAAGGTCAAACATTCCAATAGGCAAATATCTTCCTAACCACAATCAATGTCCCCCAAAAGGCAACATTTTATGATTTATATCTATCATCCAGTGTCTGGTTATAAGGTTTTGTTTTGGTTTTGTTCTAAGTCTTAGTCCAGCGTGTCAAAGGCTATACACAGGGGACTGAATCATGGGGAAACATCTATAGTAAATGTCATTTTTTGTTGTCTAAACAATATCAAGGTGGTTGAAATTTTCACTAGAGCTAGACATGGATGAAGATTTATCATTTGTTTTGTTACATATTATTTTACAATATTAAATCACATACATTTACCAAGTACTGGCCATGTCCCAGGCACTATATTAATTCACTGCATCTCCTTTTTTTCTCTGTGAGTTATGTGGTATTATTCTCATTGACATTTACAGATAAGAAAATTAAGTCATGAGTTTTAAGGAATTACTCAATGGAACCCAGCCAACTAAAACAAAAAGTCCAAAACCATTCAGTATAAGCCTGGTCTGTTGAAGCACATCTGTCATCTTAGGTGCCAAATGATTGAGGAAGGATAATCAAAACACACCTAGGACCTTAGGACCCATTCAAAAATAAGATTTTACAGTCTGCTAGTACAATGCTCATATCAGAGAAACATCATTTTATCTATTAAAATACTCTTTTGCTGCCTGTGACTCAGCTAAATTTGTGTAGTTTTCAGATGTTAGAAGGCAAAATTTTTCAAACAAAAACATATCAATGAACATGATGATACATATCTATAACCCTAGCATATGGAGGCAAGATGGTGTATATACAACGTTACCCTTGGCTAAACAGCAAGTTCAAAGCTAGCCCCATCTCAAAATAAAAATTAACTTTAAAATAAAAAATTAAAAGTAAGAAGAGGTTATTTTCAGGATTAATTTTTACACTGGAAGATGTAAACAAGTCTCTGAATGTAAACAACCATGAACCATGAACAAGCTGTATTTGTTACCAATGGAAAAGGAAGGAACAGAAGAAAACCCTAGACTAATAAGTTTAAAAAATGTTAAACAGACACATTTCTAAAGACTTTTCCAAATCCATCAACCTAGTGTGATCAGGGTTCCTTGTTTTTTACATAAATTATCTGGAATGGTTCCTATGACACTTGCCTTAATTTTTTATCAGTTTATCTAGGTTGAAATAAATCATCAATAAGATTAATGGCCATGCTGACCACTGAGGTAATATGAGGATAAAGATGCCAATTGCTTATCTTTGTTGACACTGGGAAATGAATAAGAGGTCAAGATAATCCAACTGAAGCATTTTGGTGATTTTTCCAAGCAAGGTCAGATCACCTCTGGCCTATGACACATGGACAGAAGCTCCAAATGTTAGAATCAAAATCGTGCTACATTAGTATATTGTCCAAATTTGTGGGTTTCTTAAACCAAAAGTTGAGACTTTTTTAGCTAATCAGAAACTGATAACCACAGAGCAAAAATATTCTGTCCACTCTTGAATTTTCTTTCTATAATCTATTAATGTCAAGACTAATACATACTTGGATTTTATTAGCAACTCTATAGAATAATGGAATAAAATTATTAATACTTGTGTAAAATTTGGATATTATAATAATAACAATGATTCTCTGAGTTATATTTCACAAGAGTTTACAAAGAAGATTTTTATCTTATTCTTTTATCCATTCACTCAATGACAAAGACTTAATAGTTCTTTCATTTACAAGAATTAAGAGAAATATTTCTGGCGTTTTTAATATATATTGGACAAGATGCAAGAATCTAGCAATGTTTTATGAGATACACAGGAAGCAATTTTTTGCTCTTCTCTAACACCTGACAAAAGAGAAAAATGGATGTTCAGAATCCATTTATCATGCATCATGAATTTTGCAGGCAGATAGATGGAACATAAGAATATAATCCTGAGTGAGGTAACCCAGAGCCAGAAAGGCATATATGGAATGTACTCACTTATAAGTGGACATTAGCCATAAAGTAGAGGACAACCATGCTACAATTCAGAGACCCAAAGAAAATGGGTAATAAACTAAATTATATATGTTTAAGAAATGTGTTTTTACTTTTTATGGTAAGGTTAAAATGTATAATTTTATTATTATTTTAATTTTGAGATTATAATATAGTGTCAACATTTCTCCCTTCTTTCTCCTCCCTCCAAGCCCTCCCAAATAACACACCTTTCTCCCTTTCAACTTGATGCTTCTTTCTTCATTACTTGCCATTAAATGAATATATATGCATAGCATATGTACATTATATCACATGTATCTGCATATATATATATAATCTGCTCCATTTGTATAATGTCAATCCTATGTAACTTTTCAGGGCTGACCATTTGGTAGTGGATAACCAGTCAGTGTGGTCTTCCTTGGAGAAGACTATTTCTCACACTCTGAACACTCTACTTGCATGTAGATCTTTGTATAGAGTTTGTAGCAAAGGGACTAACAGAATAAGAACAGATGAGAAGAAAATCCTTGACAAGCATCTATCTATCCTGGTTCACTTTGTTGGCTTTATTTGGATATTTTTTTAAGGAACAATGCTCCAAGGAATTTGTGAAACATGCTGGCATTTACAGCACACCTGAAACACACCTATGGATTTGTGAGTCATGCTGGCATTTACAGAGGTAATTATTAGTTCAACAGGACTCTGGCCAGATCATTGGATTAATCCATTGATTTCATCATCCTAATAGGGACTGGTGGAAAGTAGGGGTATAATCTATTTGGGGAAAGAGGGATCCTGAGAGTGTATCCTAGTGTCCTTGAACTGTATTTTGCCTTAGCTCCTTCCTTCCTTGCTTCTTTTCTCTCTGCCTCTCTTCCACCAAGAGAAGAGCAAGTGGCTGCCTCCACATACCCCACCTTCATGTTCTGCTCAAGCAAAGCTGGCCAACCATGGACTGGAGTTCAGGAACTGTGAGGCAAAATTAAAAATTATCAAACCTCCATTGCCTTCTTTGGTTTCTATGCAGTATTTTGATCACAGTGATGCAAACTTAATGTGTTAACTAGGATATGATTCCTATTTGGAGCACATGAGGAACTCAGGAAACTTTATAACAAAATAAGTTAAATAGAGAGGAAGTGATCTAAACAGATATCTCTCAAAACATGAAAATATCCCACAAATAGTGAGTTACATGACACTCAGTGTGTCTAGCAATTATGTAGTGAGGGTGGGAACTAGGTTTCTTCTTTTGCACCTAGCTGCAAATGGGCTTGTTTCAGACTTGAAACTGAAGTGAAGGCAATTCCAAGACTTACAGTCATTAACTCCATGGTCAAACTCTCAACTTCCACTGATACTGTCTGTTTTAATCCAAACTCCAAAACCTTTTCTGAGGCAAAGGCACATCCCACACATAGTCACAGTCTAAGAATTAAACCAATGGGAACTGGATAGATAACGGAGTGACTAAGATCATCTGCTTTACACCCATGAGAATTGCACATGCATAAACCCACACAAACACACCAAGCATATATACATAATACACATGCAGATTTATACATGCAAATGCATGTATGTACACAACACATCTACATGTATGCACAGACACCATCACACATGTACACATACTCAAATGCACAAACATGCACACATAGACAAAAAACACATATACACACATACATATATATGTATACACAAATCAGACTTGTAGACAAATGTATACAATCATACACAATCACTTTCAGCAATTCAGACACACACCTTTTTCTCTCTCACAGACACATTAGCACATGCTGACACTTACACACCCATATACACATCAGCTTTTTACACAAATGTATATAGTAGCACACAATCACTCTGAGAAATTCAGACACACACTGAACAGACACTCATCTCTCTCACACACATTAGCACACACTGACTTACATGAACATACTCATCACACACATGCTAGCACATTGATGTGCTCATACTTACTTATAATCACAGACATTCATCTAAACATACACTAGCACAGTGCCCACTTATGAATAATAGTCTCACTCACTAAAATACTAAAACACTTTACAAATACACTCTACACATTTTACACACCTGGACACATAATGCACACATACCCATATAGAAATACGTTCCTACAAACTCACTCATCTTCTCACACATACTCTCTCACACTAACACACTAATGTGACACAAAAATAAACAAACTAAAAATACAATACAGACATATTAGATTCCAAAGATTGAGCTTGGGTATCCAGGATTGTGTGACAAGCACCTTTTGCACACTCAGCCTTCTTGCCATCCCAATTTTTACCTATATATTTACTTCTCTTGGTTTACATTTCCACTGGGAAGAAGTTGTCATAACCTTTTATTGTTAATGCAGAAAACTCAAGCTTCTCTAAGAGGCTCATTCTGTATTTACTGCTTGGAAATCTTTCACAGGGAAAATCTTGCAACACACAGCACACTGAGAAATCCTCTTGCTCTGTGGTCTCTCCTAAACCCCATTCATCAAGTTCTAAATTTATCAAGAGCTGCAAGAATGAAGGTACCACTTCCCCTTCTCATTCTTTCATTCTCCAGCCTTTCATTCTTGTTATATTTAAACCATCAGTCAAATGAAATGTCACCATATCACACTCACTCTCTCTACGATCCCCTTTTAAGTAGATTTATGATCATTCTCCCTCATCGTTCTTTCTTCATATCATCTATGTAGGACCAGTATGCACAAGAACAAATTGTTTTGCTTTTGCATACACAAATTGTTATACATAAAGCTGAGGCCTCTTCTGCTCTACAGTAAATCTAGATCATTCCAGGTCTTCAGACCTTGCCAAGTGGTCTAACAACTCTCCTTTGGGAGTGAGATCAGATTAAGAATGAGCTATTCATTATTTGAAGTTCAGGGATTGTATTACTTCAGACTAAACATATCAGATTCTTATTTGACCTCCTTCTTCTCTGCTCCTACTTTCCTATTTCCCTCCTTCTCCCTTCCCTGGGTGTTTTGTCTTGTCTTGTCTTATCTTGTCTTGTCTTGTTTTGTTTCTGTTTCCAATAAGAGTCAAAATTCCTTAAATCTCTTAAGATGAGCCTTTCCCATTGAACGAGTTACACAAAAACAGAACTGAATCCTTGATAATTCCAAAAAGCCTTACAGACCAAGCCAGAAAGCAGTCCTTCTCCTGAGACTCAGGCAGCTGCAAGTTTGTTAGCATGTTCTAATCTGTACTATATGCATGACCTAACACAATCTCTGCCCTGCCCTGATTACATGCTGTGTGATGTAGCTGGATTCTTCTACACCCAGATCTTGTTTACTTTTGAAGAAAAGATATCAAAACCACAAAAAAATTTAAAGTAGGTTAGCTGATATCTGTTTGAGTTTAGATGGCTTGCAACTTCTTTATAATCCAATCCACATTTACATATACCAGTGACATTGAGCATAAATAGTCTCCTTTTCTCCTCTACATTTCTTCCATCTTGTTGATATCTTCTATCTTATGTGACTTCTGTCCCCGTGGTCAAAAAGCATATTGTGAGCCTTTTGTGTCTGCTTCTCATATTCTTTGGTCACAAATAATTTTCCTCACAGCTAAAGCTCACCTTTACTGATTCTGTGTCTCTAAGCGGAAGAAGGTGCCCTATGTGGTATCACACTTGGCAACCATTCCATGATTAGTTATTGCAGAAAATGCTACAAAGAGAAAAATGACTCTTTAGAAGAGTTTTGAGTCTGAGCATTGTTTATCATATGCTCTATCTACAAAGTCAGAGTTTACTCCAGAGATAATGAGTGGTCAGCCATCTGGTGTTTAGCCCTTTCTTCAAAGTATCTGAATCCCATAAAGGCACAAGTGGAGTTTGGGGTGTATCTCATTTGGTAAGGTGCTGTCCTCATGTTTGCAAAGCTCTGTGTTTGATCTCTAGCACTAGATAAGCGGGAATAATAGCTCATGCCTATAGTTCCAGCACTCAGGATACAGAAGTTCAAGGTAACCCTTGGATACTTATCAAAAGTAGAAGACAGTCTGACTACATGAAACCCTACATCAAAAAAAAAATTAGATAAAATAATAAAGGCAGAAGTGGCCAAGTTTTTTGTGATGCCTCCCTCTCCTTTCTCCTTTAACACAAGAAGTTATCACAACCCAAAGTCCTTCACAAAGTCTTTTGGTCTGAGTTCAACCTTTAATCTGTGTACTCAGCAGGAAATAACGTATCATCTGAGGCGACAGTGCTGATAGCCACAACCATAAACTAACTTTATAAACAAGCTTCTCAAATTGGCATAAAGTACAGAATGTACCCTGTGCTTGAGGAGTCTTCAGATTGGTGATGAACACCACACCCTCTGCATAATTCATGAACCAGCCTATACCAGCCTCAGCCTGAACTTGAGACAAACCTGGAAAATAGCTTATAGTAGTCAATTGCTTCTTTTTTCTTGTCTTCAGATTCTACAAATGATCCAAAAATCAGAGCCCATTGTTCTTATGATGACCACATAAATTGGTGCTGGTCTGGGCATGTTACTAGCTTGATTAACTCTTTCAATAATGCATGTAGATATCAAAATTCCTCAATTCTTGCTGTGTTCTAGTTCCTAGAGTGTGTGGATATCTCCCTGCCCAGCCACAGGCAACCACTGTCAGAAGACTAGTAGCCTGCCCACACATCTCTCTGACCATCCACAGACCATCCCCTCGGACCTCCCTCTCCTAACTCTTCCCTACATCCCAGCCTCCAACAACAGCAGAAATTCCCTGTGAACATACCAACCAAACAGGGAGACAAAACAGGAAACACACAGCCATAACACTCTCTTAACATCCAGCAAGGAAACAGAAACCAAGGAATAAAGCACACACACACACACACACACACACACACACACACACACACACACCAAAAACAAACACAGAAACCAACACCTAGTCCTATAATCACACCAAACCCAGATACCCACACACCAGCATAAGAACATAGTAACAGCCAGGATACTATGTTTCTACTAGATCCCAGATATCCTACTACAACAGGCACTGAATACTCCAACATAAAGGAAACATAAGAAAAAGACCTTAACCAACTATATGAAAATGATTAAAGTCATTAAGGAGGAAATTAATAAATCTCTTAAAGAAATTCAAAAATACAAACAATTGGAGGAAATGAATAAAATCTTTAAAGAAAGCCAAATTAAAAAAATCAAACAAACTAAAACCCACAAACAAACAGTTGAAGGAAACAAAGTTCAAAGTCTAAAAAAAATTTTTTTTGAAATAATAAAGAAAACACAAATTTAGGGTATTCTGAAAATGAAAAAGATTAAGAATTTGAACAGGAACTACAGAGGCAAGCTTCTTTACCAACAGAATATAAAAGATGGAAGAGAGAATCTCAAATATTGAAGATATGATAAAATAAATGCATAAATCAGGCTAGGAAAAATTTAAATCTAAAAATTTTATGACACAAAACGTCCAGGAAATGTGGGACACTATGAAAGACAAGACCTAAGAGAAGAACCCTGGGTCAAAGGCCTAGAAAATATTTTCAACAAAATCATACAAGAAAAGTTTCCTAATAAAAATAAGGAGATGCCTATGAAGATGTAAAAAACATACAGAACATGAAATTGATCAAACATAAAGAGAAATCTCCCTCAGCACATGAAAATCAAAACACAAAGCATATAGAACAAAGAAAAATATTAAAAATTACAAAGGAAAAAGACCAAGTAACATAAAAGCAGATCTATTAAAAATATACCTGAGTTCTCCATGGAGACTCTAAAAACTGGGAAGGGACTGGACAAAAATGCTGAAGATTCTAAGATACCAGAGGTGCCAGCTCAGACTACTATACCAAGTAAAACTCTCAATCACCATAGAGAGATAAAGTAACCTATTCCATAATAAAGTCCAATTTAAACAATATCTATCTACAAATTCAGCCATACAGAAGGTACTAGAAGAAAAACTCAAATCTACACCCATGAAAACACATGAAACAATAATCTCACACCAGCAAGATCAAAAGAAGGTACACACACACACACACACACACACACACACACACACACACACACACACACACAAACACGAACAAAAAAAGGCCAGGGCCAGATCCATCCATTTGTCTAAGAATTTCATGAATTCATTGTTTTTAATAGCTGAGTAGTACTCCATCATGTAAATGTACCACAATTTCTGTATCCTTTCCTTTGTTGAGGGACATCTGGGTTCTTTCCAGCTTCTGGCTATTATAAATAAGGCTTCTATGAACATAGTGGAGCATGTGTCCTTATTACAAGTTGGAGCATGTTCTGGGTATATGTCAAGGTATGGTATTAGCTGGATCTTCTGGTAGTACTATGTCAAATTTTCTGAGGAACTGTCAGACTGATTTCCAGAGTGGTTGTACCAGTTTGCAATCCCACTAACAATGGAAGAGTGTTCCTCTTTTACCATATCCTCACCAGCATCTGTTGTCACCTGAATTTTTGATCTTAGCCATTCTGACTGGTGTGAGGTTAAATCTCAGGTTTGTTTTGATAACTAAGGATGTTGAGCTTCTCAACCATTTGGTATTCCTCTGTTGAGAATTCTTTGTTTAGCACTGTTCCCTATTTTTTAATGGGTTATTTGGTTTTTGGAGCCCAACTTCTTAAGTTCTTTGTACATATTGGATATTAGCCCTCTACAGACTGTAGGATTGAAAAAGATTTTTTCCCAATCTGTTGGTTGCCACTTTGTCTTATTGACAGTGTCTTTTCCTTACAGAAGCTTTGCAGTTTTTTGAGGTACCATTTGTTGATTCTTGATCTTACAGCACAAACCATTGGTATTCTGTTCAGGAATTGATCCCTTGTAGCCATATCATCGAGGCTCTTCCCATCTTTCTCCTCCATAAGTTTTAGTGTCTCCGGTTTTATGTGGAGTTCCTTGAACCACTTGGACTTGAGCTTTGTAGAAGGAGATAAGAATGGATCAATTCGAATTCTTCTGCCTGCTAACTGCCAGTTGAGCCAGCACCATTTGTTGAAAATGTTGTCTTTTTTCTACTGAATGGTTTTAGCTCCTTTGTCAATGATCAAGTGACCATAGGTGTGTGGGCACATTTCTGGGTCTTCAATTCTATTCCATTGATCTTCCTGACTGTTGCTATACCAATACCATGCAGTTTTTATCACAATTGCTCTGTAGTACAACTTGAGGTCAGGCATGGTGGTTCCACCAGAGGTTCTTTTATTGTTGAGAATAGTTTTTGCTATCCTAGGTTTTTGTTATTCCAGATGAATTTGCAAATTGCCCTTTCTAACTCAGTGAAGAATTGAGTTGGAATTTTGATGGGGATTGCATTGAATCTGTAGATTGCTTTCAGCAAGATAGCCATTTTGACTATATTAATCCTGCCAATCCATGAGCATGGGAGATCTTTCCATTTTCTGAGATCTTCAATTTCTTTCTTCAGAGACGTTCTTATCATACAGATCTTTCACTTCCTTAGTTAAAGTCACACCAAGGTATTTAATATTCTTTGTGACTATTGTGAAGGGTATTGTTTTCCTAATTTCTTTCTCAGCCTGTTTATCCTTTGTGTAGAGAGAGGCCACTGATTTTTTTTCAAATTAATTTTATATCCAGCTACTTCGCTGAAGTTGTTTATCAGGTTCATTCTAAGTGAGGTAACTCAATAACAAAAGAACACGTATGATATGCACTCATGGATAAGTGGATATTAGCCCAGAAGCCTAGAATATCCAAGATACAATTTTCCAAATACATAAAACTCAAGAAGAAGGAAGACTAAAGTGTGGATACTTCAATCCTTCTTAGAAGGGAGAACAAAATAACCATGGAAAGAGTTACAGAGACAAAGTTCAGAGCAGAGACTGAAGGAATGACCATCCAGAGACTGCCCCACCTGGCAATTCATCCCATAGACAACCACCAAACCCAGACACTATTGCAGATGCCAACAAGATTTTGGTGGCAGGAGCCTGATATATCTATCTCCTGAGAGGTTCTGCTAGTGCCTGACAAATACAGAAGTGGATGTTCACAATCATCCATTGGAGTAAACCACCAATCAGAGGAAAGACATAGTGGGACTCATGGCTCTAGCTGCTTAAGTAGCAGAGAATGGCCTAGGTGGTCATCAATGGGAGGAGAGGCCCTTGGTCTTGTGAGGATTCTATGCCCCAATATAGGGGAATGCCAGGGCCAGGAATCAGGAGTGGGTGGGTTGGGGAGCAGGGGGAGGAGGGAGGAGATTGGGAATTTTTGGAGGGGAAATTAGGAAAAGGGATAACATTTGAAATGTAAATAAAGAAAATATCTAATTAGAAAAAAAAAAGCCCAGGGCCAGGGAGTTTTACCACAGAATTCTACCAGATTTTAAAAGAATTAATGTCAATACTCTTTGAGTTATTCCACAAAATAGAAACAGGAATATTTGCCCAATTCATTTTCTGCAGCCACAGTTATCCTGATAACCAAACCACATGAATACTCACCAATGAAAGAGAATTACAGACCAAATTCCTTTATGAACACAGATACAGAAATACTAAAATACTTGCAAACTAAGTCCAAGAACACACTTAAAATTTTACCAACTAATATCAAGTAAGCAGAGATGCATGGACAGTTCAATAAATGAAAATCAGTGAATGTAATCCATTATATAAATGAACTGAAAGGGAGAAAAAGACACCTGATTATCTCAATAGATTTAGAAAAGGCCTTTGACAAGATCCAACACCCCTTCATGCTAAAAGTCCTAGAGTGATTATAGATACAAGAAACATACCTAAATTAAATGGCAATTTATATCAGTCAGATAGCCAACAATCAAATTAAATAGAGATAAACTTAAAGCAATTTCAGTAAAATCAGGAACAAAACAAGGCTGAACACTCTCTCCATTTCTATTCAATATAGTACATGAAGTTTTAACTAGAGTAATAAGAAATCTAAAGGAGATGAAGGGGATATAAATTGGAAAGGAAGAAGACAAAGAATTTATATTTGAAGATCATACTATAGTATATATCAAGGACCCGAAAAATTCGACCAAGAAACTAATATAGCTAATAAACCCTTTCAGCAAAGTTGCTGGATACAAAATTAACTCATAAAAATCAATAGCTCTCCTATATAAAAATAACAAATGAACTAGGAAAGAAATTAGGGAAACAATACCTTTCACAATAGTCACAAAGCAATATAAAGTATCTTTGGTTAACTCTAGCCAAGCAAGTGAAAAAGTTGTATGAAAAAAAAAAAACTTTTATTCATTCAGGAAAGAAATTGGATATCAGAAGATATATCTCCCATGTTCATGAATCAGTAGGATTAACACAGTCAAGATGGAAATTAATTATGGTTCTCCTGTGGTCAGTAGAACCACTTTCCTGAGTCCAAAGAAGTGACTGTTAAGTGTAGTGAGAATTCTGGAATTTGGGTGTCTTTAAAAACACAGTCATATCATAAGAACATGTTTGTTTGTTTGTTTGTTTGTTTGTTTGTTTGTTTGTTTCTGGTTTTTCGAGACAGGGTTTCTCTGTATAGCCCTGGCTGTCCTGTAACTCACTCTGTAGACCAGGCTGGCCTCAAACTCAGAAATCCACCTGCCTCTGCCTCCAGAGTGCTGGGATCAAAGGTGTGCGCCACCATGCCCGGCTAAGAACATGTTTTTATTTTAATCCCAGATGTGGGGATATGGGACTCCTTCAAACTGTCGGCAGCAGCTGACTATGATTTGCCTCGTGCTCTAGCAGAGGCATGGTTTTGCCAGCTGCAGATGATCTCTGTGATTATGTGACATTTGGGATTCAGGGGACTTCTCAGATGGTATGTACATATGAGGGCCCCAGAGCTAGGTCAGTGATTGTTGGTCATTTATCAAGATTGATTGTGATGTTAGTAGCTATGGTCAAAGAAGAAATAAAAGGAAAAAAAATGGATTCAGGAATTTTCTAAGTCTTCTCTCCTCTCTGTCATTGTTGTGAATGTAAATATCACTTTTATTTCCTCAGATAAAGTGACGAAATGAGCGCTGTACTCAAGTTTTACAATTTCATGGCTTGGGTTGAGCCCAGAGCATTTCCTTCTCTATACTAACTATCCCTAGGCCTAGGCCTGGAAGCTTCTAGCCTCTATACAATCTAATTTTCTGCTAGCCCAGACCTTGAAGGCTTCAGTTTCCAGCCTTCCTCTGCTAACTTAGACCTTCAATGTATCAGCTTCCAACACTTGCTACTGAATAAACTCACTCCTTCTAGCTCTTTCTGAACTCTGGTAAGCTGGTTTAACTCAGCTGTTGTGGTTCAACCTCTTTTCCAAGCTGACTTATCAAAATGGCTTCTTTCAGCTTCTGACTGAATTGCTCTGATTGAAAAGACTTAACCTCTGAATTCCATCAAGTGAACTGCTCCAAAATGAACTGAACTCAATACTCTCTCCTTCACTGCTATTTTAATAGCCTCTCTTTCCTGTCTGTTATCATGAGAGTTGGACATATCCTATTTCTAACTCATTCTGCCAAATCTTTCTCTGATTCATCACTTTGTCTACCCCTCAATTAGACATCATTGGTTGGGATTAAAAGTGTGTAGTAAAGGTGTGTTTGCGTTCCAGCCAGATATGTACATCCCTTGCCAAAGCAGCCATGTTGTTGGATTAAAATTTCTCTTCTATCTAGTGTTAGGGGGTAAAACTAAATAAATAAAAGGAGGGGTGAAGAACCCAAAAAGTAGCAATAAAAAAACCCAAAAAAACAAACCAAAAAAAAAAAAACAAAACAACAACAACAACAACAACAAAAAAAAAAAAAACCAGCTATAAGTGATGCCCAATATGGGGCTTAATAAAGAAAAAAATGGAGAATCTGATTTTAAATGCCACTATTACTGATCCTATGGTGTGCTTACAGACAGGAACCTAGCATGGCTGTCTTCTAAGAGGCCCAAGAAGCAGCTGATTGAGACAGGAGCAGATATTTATACCCAACTAATGGACTGAAGTCAGGGACACCTGTGGTTGAATTAAGGAAAAGCTGGAAGAAGCTGAGGAGGAAGACTAGCAGTCTCAACTAATCTGGACCCCTGAGATCTCTCAGTCACTGAGCCACCAACCAGGCAGCATACACTAGCTGGTCCAAGGCTCCGACATTTACAGCAGAAAACTGACTGGTCTAGTCTCAGTGAGAGAAGACGTGTCTAACCCTAAAGAGTGAAAAAGACCAAGGGCCACTCCTCAAAATGATGGCCAAATAGACCATCTTCTGTTACATATGCACCTAAAGAAACGAGCTCTGGGGGTACTGATTAGTTCATATTCTTGTTCCTCCTATAGGGTTGCAGACCCCCTTCAGCTCCTTGGGTACTTTCTCTAGCTCCACCATTGGAGACCCAGTGTTCCATCCAATAGATGACTGTGAGCATCTACTTCTGTATTTGCCAGGCACTAGCATAGCCTCACAAGAGACAGCTATATCAGGGTCCTGACAAGAAAATCTTATTGGCATATGCAATAGTGTGTGAGTTTGGTGGCTGTTTATGGGATGGATCCCCAGGTGGGGCAGTCTCTGGATGGTCCTTCCTTCCATCTCAGCTCTGAACTTTGTCTCTGTAACTCATTCTGTAGGTATTTTGTTCCTCATTCTAAAGAGGAACAAAGTCTTTGGTCTTCCTTCTTCTTGAGTTTCATGTGTTTTGCAAATTGTATCTTGGGTATTCTAGGTTTCTCGACTAATATCCACTTATCAGTGAGTGCATATCATGTAAGTTCTTTTGTGATTCAGTTACCTCAAACAGAATAATATCCTCCAGATACATCCATTTGCCTAAGAATTTCATAAATTCATTGTTTTTAATCGCTGTGTAGTACTCCATTGTGTAAATGTACCACATTTTCTGTATCCATTCCTCTGTTGAGGGACACCTGGGTTCTTTCCAGCTTCTGGCTATTATACATAAGGCTGCTATGAACATAGTGGAGCATGTCTCCTTATTACAATTTGGAGCATCTTCTGGGTATTTGCCCCAGGACTGGTATAGCTGGATCTTCTGGTAGCACTATATCCAATTTTCTGAGGAGCTGCCAGACTGATCTCCAGAGTGGTTGTACCAGCTTGCAATATCAGCAACAATAGAGGAGTATTCCTCTTTCACCATATCTTCGCCAGCATCTGCTGTCACCTGAATTTTTGATCTTAGCCATTCTGACTGGTGTGAGGTGGGATCTCAGGGTTGTTTTGATTTGCATTTCCCTGATGATTAAGAATTTTGAACATTTTTAAAGGTGCTTCTCAGCTATTCAGTATTCATCAGTTGAGAATTCTTTGTTTAGCTCTGTTCTCCATTTTTAATGGGGTTATTTGATTTTCTGGAATCCAGCCTCCTGAGTTCTTTGTATTGTTGGAGACTGATGCTGAGTCACAAGCCAAAGTCCCCCTCCCTCCCTGAGGAACTTCCCACCTTTTGCAAGGACGACTGACAACACACCAAGATCAGATAACAGTACTGCAAACTTTCTGGATAAACCACAGGATGTTCCCTGCCCCCAGGCTGAGGCAAGGGACAGATTCTTCACCTTTACTTCCTCCTTCTTACTGCTTTTTATAATGTAACCTTGCTCTCAATAAACAGACCTCAATGGAATCATCTACCTGGTCTCACTCCTCCTTTCTTGCCTGTTTCTCTTTCAGGCACAGTCCCTCTCCGATCCCTTGAATAACTGGGTCCCATGGGTAGGGACACACTATCAGATTTGGAATTGGTAAAGATTCTTCCCCAATTTGTCAGTTGCCCTTTGGTCTTATTGATCCTGTCTTTTGCCTCACAGATGCTTTGCAATTTTATAAGGTCCTATTTGTCTATTCTAGATCTTACAGCACAAGCCATTGCTGTTCCGTTCAGGAATTTTTCCCCTGTGCCCATATCTTCCAGGCTTTTCATCACTTTCTCCTCCATAAGTTTTAGTGTCTCTGGTTTTATGTGGAGTTCCTTGATCCACTTAGACTTGAGCTTTGTACAAGGAGATAAGAATGGATTCATTCTCATTCTTCTACATGATAACCGCAAGTTGAGCCAGCACCATTTGTTGAAAATGCTTTTTTTCACTGGATGGTTTTAGCTCCTTTGTAAGAGAACAAGTGACCATAGGTGTGTGGGTTCATTTCTAGGTCTTCAATTCTATTCCATGGATCTACCTGTCTGTTGCTGTACCAATACCATGCATTTTTTATTACAATTGCTCTGTAGTACAGCCTGAGCTCAGGCATGGTGACTCCATTAGATGTTCTTTTATTGTTGAGAAGAGTTTTCGATATACTGGGGGGTTTTTTTGTTATTCCAGATGATTTTGCAAATTGCCCTTTCTAACTCAGTGAAGAATTGAGTTGGAATTTTGATGGGGATTGCATTGAATCTGTAGCTTGCTTTCGGCAAGTTAGCCATTTTGACTATATAAATCCTGCCAATCCATGAGCATAGGAGATCTTTCCATCTTCTGAGATCTTCAATTTCTTTCTTTAGAGACTTGAAATTTTTATAATACAGATCTTTCACTTCCTTAGTTAGAGTCACATCAAGGTAATTTTATATTATTTGTGAATATTGTGAATATTGCTTCCCTAATTTCTTTCTCAGCCTGTTTATCCTTTGTGTAGAGAAAGGCCACTGATTTGTTTGAGTTAATTTTATATCCAGCTACTGTACTGAAGCTGTTTATCAGGATTAGGAGTTCCCTGGTGGAATTTTTAGGGACACATATATACTATCATATCATCTGCAAATAGTGATATTTTGACTTCTTCCTTTCCAATTTGATCTCCTTTTGTTGTTTAACTGCTCTGGATAGGACTTCAATTACTATATTGAGGAGGTAGGTAGAGAGTGGGCAGTCTTTCTAGTCCCTGATTTTATTGGGGTTGCTTCAAGTTTCTCTCCACTTGATTTGATGTTGGCTACTGGTTTGCTGTAAATTTATTTTATTATGTTTAAGTATGGGCCTTGAATTCCTGATCATTTCAAGACTTGTATCTTGGATGGGTGTTGAATGTTGTCAAATGCTTTCACAGCTTCTAATGAGATTATCATGTGGTTTTTGTCTTTGACTTTGTTTATATAGAAGATTATGTTGATGGATTTCCATATACTGAACCATCCCTGCATTCTGGGATGAAGCCTACTTGATCACGATGGATGATCGTTTTGATGTGCTCTTGGATTCGGTTTGTGAGGATTTTATTGAGTATTTTTGCATCAATATTCATAAGTGAAATTGTTCTGAAGTTCTCTTTCTTTCTTGGACCTTTGTGTGGTTTAGGTATGAGAGTAATGTGGCGTCATTGAATGAATTGGGTAGAGTACCTTCTGTTTCTATTTTGTGGAATAGTTTGAGGAGCATTGGAATTTTGTCCTCTTTGAAGGTCTTATAGAACTCTGTACTAAACCCATCTGGTCCTGGACTCTTTTTGGTTGGGAGATTATTAATGACTGTTTCTATTTCTTTAGGGGAAATGGGTTTGTTTAGATAATTACCTGGTATCAGTTTAGAAAATTGTCCATTTCGTCCAGGTTTTTCTGTTTTTTGTTTTTGTTTTTGTTTTTAGTATAGGCTTTTGTAGTAGGATCTGATGATTTTTTTTTTGTATTTTGTCAGATTCTGTTGTTATATCTACCTTTTCATTTCTGATTTTTAAAATTTATATACTGTTCCTGTGCCCTCTAGTTAGTCTGGTTAGGGGTTTATCTATCTTGATGATTTTCTCAAAGCATCAGCTCCTAGTTTGGTTGATTCTTTGTATAGTTCTTTCTGTTTCCAATGGGTTGATGTCAGCCCTGAGTTTGATTATTTCCTCCCCTCTATTACTCTTGGGGGAATTTGCTTCCTTTTGTTCTAGAGCTTTTAGTTGTGCTATCAAGCTGCTAGTGTATGCTCTCTCAAGTTTCTATTTAAGAGTAATTTTATTTTGATTATTCAATATGTTATGTAAAATTTTTTTCCAACCATCTTATCAACCTCCACAAAAGAGTATGTCTAAGAATGTGCTTGATATTTCTTTGGAAACTTTGGTTGGTTTAGAACTGACTTCTTGACTTCATTGACTTTGAGTCTGTGATCACAATATAAGTGTCAAGTTTTTAATCTGTTGTTTAATATATTTCAAGACATTCCATATTCCTTGTTATAACATTTATACATGTTATTCCATTTAATAAAAATGACAGTTTCATTGTATCAGCACATTTTAATAAATTTCTTATAATTTTATTGTTATTCATTCATATTTTATAAGAATTATCAATAAGTAACTAGTAATTTTATTGCTTATTGATAATTTTCCCTTTTCTTTAAGAGTCATCAAATATATATAAATGTATTTATAAATGTATTTATAAATGTATTTATAAATATATTTATATAAACATATATAAATATATATAGTAGTGTATGCCTTTAATCTGAGCATTCTAGATGCAGGGATTTCTAGGTGGGTCTCTGTGAGTACTAGAACATTCTAGTCTATATAGCCAGTGCCACACCAGTCAGAAGTCTATAAAGGGAAACAGTCTCAAAAAGTTTTTATTTGAGGCATTTATTAATGAAATATATAAATCCAACTTTATCCTAAATAATATTTACCTCTACATTATTCTGAATCATCTATAAACATACTATCTTTTCTCTGAAGATATTCTTTGTACAAAAAAGATCACTAAAAGTTAACAACTTTTAAAACACTGCTGATTCAAATACAGTATTTCATATAATTTTTGAAAATTTAAACAATTTGTCTCACCTTTTAATATTAATTCAACTATACAATTTAGTAACTTTGAGATCTTTTGTAAGTCTGACTCATTTACCTATAAATATATAAGATCATATTTCAGAAAACTGATTTTTAAGTAGGAGAAAACTTGATGAATATGGAGTTTATACTCATGTGAATTGGTTTTTTTTTTTTTTTTTGCTGAATCCCTTGAAAATATAAATATCAAGTCTAGCAGTCTGCCTTGGATGAAATATGTAGATTTTCCTTTTATTGTCCCATGTAATTACCAAAAAAGATGATATACTTCCCAAGCAGAGACATATTCAGCTTTCTCCTCAACCTCCCTACATCTGAGCCATGGTGATGCTTTTAGATCACTTCTCTTCTTACCAACCTCCCAAATTTCCCACAAGTAGAACTTACTCTCCAGGCTCTTGGAGCTCTGGTTCTTAAGTTGCTGGAGAGAACCCCTGGGTCTCTTGGTCACTCCTCACATGTGCCTTACCTCCAAAATAAGAAAAGGTAAAGAGCTATAGAGTATTTTCTTCTTCCTCAAAGGACATGAGGAGTATTTACTTATCAATAACCACTAACAATTAATTCCCTGAATGTTGAAAATTCCTTCAATTCCCACCCAGAGATGCCTATGCAATGATTGTCCTCAACACTCACTTCATGCCCAGGGCTTCTAGCAAATCAGGTTGATGTCAGAAATCAGAAGAAAACAAAACATTGAGGTTTCAGAAATAATAGCAGGCAAGAATCTTTAGAGTGGGACATTTAAAGCATTTAAAGGCACTTGCTACTCTTACAGAAGACTTAGGTTTGGCTCCCAGTACCCACATGGTGATTCAAAATCATCTGTAGCTCCAGTTCCAAGTGACCTATAACACTCTTCTTCTTTGTGTGGACACAGACATTCATGAGATATGTGTACATGTAGGTAAAACACTTATATGTGTAAAATAAAATAAATGAATCTTTAAAAATACAAGAATAGGAAAAGCAACTTGATGCTCCATTTCAGAGTGTGGCAAAAATATGGCTTCCCTCATAGCTCTTTGGACTTTGTTCCAGATGACTGTGAATTAACAGATACAGTGATCTGATGAGAAGGGATGTGTTCGGTCACCAGTATCCAAGATATCTCTCATATCACGATGCATAAGCAGCTCTTCTGATAGAAATGCTGGCAAAGGCCACCATGTTAATATTCATCAGTAAACGGATGATCAGGATGGTCTCCAAAACTAAAATTAGAAAAAAAGAATGCATAATGTAAGAAATTAATCCCTTGTTTTAAAGGAAGGTAAGTCCAAATGTTGGTCAGTACTAAAGGTTAGGACAATAAACCCTTTCCTCTCCAAGTGTCTTAGGTCATACTGTATCTTCACAGCAGTAACAACCCTAACACAGAGACTTAATATGTTAAGTTTATAAATGGAAGTTTCTTTTCAATTTTATAGACAGGGTCTCACATAACCCAGGCTGGCCTCAAACTCATACATAGCTGACAATGATCTTGAGTTTATGACTGTCTTGTCTCCACCACCTAATCTTAGGGTTACAGTTGTGTACCACCAGGCCCAGTTTAAGAATTTTGAGTTCCTTACTCCAGAAGCATACTGTGGAATTTTGTGATGTTCATACTTTACTAGTGACACAAAATATAACTGAAAATTATCATTCTTAAAATATAGGAATAATTCATCTCTGCTTGTCATTCTATTTTTGTATTATAGTCTCTATGCTTATCTGTCCTCTGTACAAGTCAAAAGATTATTAATCCTGTAGCTGCTATTTTTAAGTAGATATAATTTTTCAGCAGGCTATTCTTACTTCATACACATTCTATTGTGAATCTAAATCCCCATGAGCAGAAGAAATACCCCTGCCTAACCTCATTTATGGGTTATGTCTTTGGTTAGTTCCTACAACCTTACAGCAGGAAGGAAAACTAGAGACCATCTGTTGGCTTCAAATTTTCCCAACAGTGGGAGTCTCCCCAAGATCTTTCTTTGCTTTCTTATCTCACTAATCTAAGATATCTCTGTTCTCTGCAAAGAGATCTCTGTGTGCCTGAAATGTAAAACAGTAGTTTCTATTCACCTCTCAAAGATCAGCTGGTTTTCATACAAATGTAGCTTTGAGTGCTAAACAAACGTGAAGCTAAAGGAACTGATAGGCCTGAATCTATTAAAAACATCAATTTTCAAGGTGTAATTAGCAATTCCATATGTGGTTGGGCTGGAGAGACAGCTCAGTGGTTAAGAGCACTGATGGCTCTTCCAGAGGTCCTGAGTTCAATTCCCAGAAACCACTTAATGGCTCACAACCATCTCTAATGGGCATCTGATGCCATCTTTCTGGTGTGCCAGAAGACAGAGACAGTATACCCACATACATGAAATAAATAAATAACTCTTAGAAAAAAAATCAATTCCATATGAAAGAGATAAGAGAATCTAACTAGGACAATGACATTGAAAACAATACCTTTGATCGTGTTAACAGAAAAGTTCTGAGATAGGCAGGGAGCAGGTATCATCAGCTTACTTTTAGAAACATTTAACTTTTCTATATGGCAAAGTATATGTCCCGTGACATAGCTGTAGAAGACAGAAACTTACACAGAGGTTTGGTTTCAATGAAGGAATTGTATTATCCAGAAGTTCAGTGACTTGAGGCAGTGCAGGGAGACACAGGTGAGAAAAGCTGACCCTAGTTCCACCGTTGGACAGAGCTCTCGAGATAATCTGGAAGAACTCCTAGGGAGGCTCATTCCCGACTCACACTTGTCTTTTTCTTATGAATACTGAGGTAACTTAGCACACTACAGTACTAACTCAAAAAGCAAACTGAAGCAGTGCAGTGACCAAAGGTACTCACTAATTCGCAGTGTTGTATCTTAAATTTCGGTGCAAGCCATCCAGGACTTTCATGTCCTCTGAAGCCAACTGGAATTCAAAAACCTATCACAGAAGTAGAAATTTTATTATTTTTACATTACATATTGCTAACATGGAAAATCCAAGTAAATTCAACAGTGTTGGCAGTAGCAATATTGAAAAGGAGACATGTCCTAAATATTTTGAAGATTTCAAACAAAACATTCAAATCATTAAAGAATAACAAATGGAAAAGAAATAAACTCATGTTCTTATATAAGAGATTGAAACCACACAACTACAAGCCAATGAGAAACTAGAGACCAAACAGAGATAATGAACTTAGAATACTGAAAATAAATTATTAAAAAATGAACTTTAACAATACAGTTTTCTAAGATGTATAGACAAAGACTCCTATATCCCATTAGTAATACAATGAGAAAATTAGTTTTATACAGTTTAATTTATAAATTGTCAAATGCAAAAAGCATAGGAATTGGCTTCAAAACATCTTATCTAAATTAGGGAGATTAAACATGAAAATTATCATCACTAGCTTCCAACATATTCAGACTAAAGATCTTATGAATCTATAGTACTACTATAAACTATGTTGGAAATAAGTATCTAATCATCTGATAAAACTATTAAGGATGCACTGTGCCTTTGAAGTGTAAGCCAAAAAAAAAAAAAAACCAATAAACAAAAAAACAAAGAAAACAACAGCAACAACAAAAAAAAACCTTTTCTGCTTTCAAGTTGCTATTGGTCATGGTATTATGCCAGCAACAGAAACCAAATTATGACATCTAATTAACCCAATGTTAGCCATGCACAAGAGGAACTCAGTATCAAACAAGGTGAAAAGTGAAAACTGACACCCAAAGTTGTCTGACATCCATGACACAGACGATACCATGTCCAGAGAGAGAGAGAGAGATACAGAGACAGAGACAGAGAGGCAGAGGGAGGGAGAGAGAGAGAGAGAGAGAGAGAGAGAGAGAGAGATTTTTAAATAACCCTACAGATGAAAGGAAATAGCAGCCATCTTTAGAATACTCCTCTCCACAATTGTGCTGTGTAACAAGACGCAGCCTAAGCCAGTTAACTAAAGAATAAAATGAAAACTATCTGAAAGAAAGTTTAGGTAGTACTGACAACAGCCCAATCAGTAGAGAAGCCTCACTCTTGAAAATGTAAGAGTGGGCCCTTCCGGTCAGCGCCAGTGCCGGGTGATCTTGGGCGCAGGATCAGTGGACACCCCCACAGTCCCTAGAGGACTCTCCACACAATCTTGGGACCACTGGTGAGTGGAGCACAACATCTGTTCCAATCAAATCGTTCGGGACCTGAGACAGCATTAGGGAGGCAGAGAATCTGCCAGAGCAGAGGGGCAAGTCCCTTTTGGTCGGCACTAATACCTGGTCAACTTGGGCATGGAGTCTGTGGACACCCCCACAGTCCCTCCAATCACGGGACCTGAGACAGCATTGGAGAAGCAGAGGATCCGCCAGACTAGGGGCATAGTTCCCTTCTGGTCAGCGCCAGCACTGGGTCACTTTGGGCACAGGGTTGGTGAACATCCCAACGGACCCTAGAGGACTCTCCATGTGTTCTTGGGACCACAGACCAGACAGCTTCACACTCATCGAAGGAGACACCACTCCCAGGTATTGTAACACGCCCAGGATCTTAGAATAACAGTATTCCAGGATAACAGGAGCTGGGTCACACCAGTATTTCAGGGTATCAGTGGAACCTGACTGTCAAGAACTCAGACACACCCAGAATCTCAGGTTCACAGAAGCCCATATTCAAAGGATCACAGGCTCCAATCAGATGTATTGAATACAGCAAGCACTTGAGATAACCAGAAGGCAGGAGGCAAGCATAAGAACAGAAGCAACAGAAACCAAGGTTACTTGGCATCATCAGAACCAAAATCTCCCACCACGGAAAGTCCTGGATACACCATCACACCAGAAAAGCAAGACATGGATCTAAAGTCATTGCTCATGATGATGATGGAGGACTTTAAGAAGGAAATACAGGAAGACACAGGTAAACAACTAGAGCATTTAAAGAGGAAACACTTGGAGAGTTACAGGAAAACAATACCAAACAGGTGATGGAATTGAACAAAACCGTCCAGGACCTAAAAATGAAAGTAGAAGCAATAAAGAAAACACAAAAGGAGATAACACTGGAGATAGAAACCATAGGAAAGAAATCAGGAACCATAGATATGAGCATCACCAACAGAATATAAGAGATGGAAGAGAGAATCTCAGGTGCAGAAGATTCCATAGGAATCATGGACACAACAATCAAAGAAAACAAAATGCAAAAAGATCCTAACTCAAAATATCCAGGAAATCCAGGGCACAAACAGAAGACCAAACCTAAGGATAATAGGAGTAGATGAGAATGAAGATTTTCAACTTAAAGGGCCAGCAAATATCTTCAACAAAATTATAGAAGAAAATTTCCCATACCTAAAGAAAGAAATGCCCATAAACATACAAGAAGTCTACAGAACTCCAAATAGACTGGACCAGAAAAGAAATTCCTCCCAACACATAATAATCAGAACAACAAATGCTCTAAATACAGAATATTAAAAGCAGTAAAGGAAAAAGGTCAAGTAACATATAAAGGCAGGCCTATTAGAATTACTCCAGACTTCTCACCAGAGACTATGACAGACAGAAGATCCTGAACAGATGTTATACAGACACTAAGAGAACAGAAATAAAAGCCCAGGTTACTGTACCCAGCAAAACTCTCAATTACCATAGATGAAAAAACAAAATATTCCATGACAAAATCAAATTCACACAATATCTTTCCACGAATCCAGCCCTTCAAAGGATAATAACGGAAAAACACTAATACAAGGAAGGAAGTTATGCTCTAGAAAAAGCAAGAAAGTAATCCTTCAACAAAACTAAAAGAAGATAGCCACAAGAACAGAATCCCAACTCTAACAACAAAACTGACAGGAAGCAACAATTTCTTTTCCTTAATATCTCTCAATATCAATGGACTCAATTCCCCAATAAAAAGACATAGACTAATAGACTGTAACACAAACAGGACCCAACATTTTGCTGCTTACAGGAAACACACCTCAGGAAAAAAGACAGACATTACCTCAGAGTAAAAGGCTGGAAAACAATTTTCCAAGCAAACAGTCTGAAGAAACAAGCTGGAGTAGCCATTCTAATATCAAATAAAATTGACTTTCAACCCAAAGTTATCAAAAAAGACCAGGAGGGGCACTTCATACACAACAAAGGTAAAATACTCCAAGAGGAACTCTCAATTCTGAATATCTATGCTCCAAATGCAAGGGCAGCCATATTCATTAAAGAAAATTTAGTAAAGCTCAAAGCACACATTGCACCTCACACAATAATAGTGGGAGACTTCAACATCCCACTCTCATCAATGGACAGAACCTAGAAAGAGAAAATAAGCAGACACAGTCAAACTAACAAAAGCTATGAAACAAATGGTTTTAAAAGATATCTACAGAACATTTTACCCTAAAACAAAAGGATATACCTTCTTCTCAGCATCTCATGGTACCCTCTCCAAAATTGACCATATAACTGGCCACAAAACAGGCTTCAACAGATACAAAAATATTGAAATTGTCTCATGCATCCTATCATATCACCATGGATTAAGGCTGATCTTCAATAACAACATAAATAACAGAACACAAACATTCACGTGGAAACTGAACAACAAACACTCTACTCAGTGATACCTTGGTCGAGGAAGAAATAAAGAAACAAATTAAAGGCTTTTTAGAGTTTAATGAAAATGAAGCCACAACATACCCAAACTTATGGGACACTATGAAAGCATTCCTAAGAGGAAAACTCATAGCTCTGAGGGCCTCCATAAAGAAACAGGAGAAAGCATACACTAGCAGCTTGACAGCACATCTAAAAACTCTAGAACAGGAAGAACGATATGAATTAACCAGAACCCCCAGAACATGTGTCTCTAGCTCTACATGTAGCAGATGATGGCCTAGTCGGCCATCATTGGGTGGAGAGGCCCCTTGGTATTGTAATCTTTATATACCCCAATACAGGGGAATGCCAGGATCAAGAAGTGGGAGTGGGTGGGGAGGGGAACAGGGCGGGAGGGAGGGGGGGACCTTTTGGAATAACATTTGAAATGTAAATTAAGAAAATGTCTAATAAAAACTAATTGATTCAAAAAAAAAAAAAAAAAAAAAAAAAAAAAAAAAAAAAAAAAAAAAAAAAAAAAAAAAAAAAAAAAAAAAAAAAAAAAAAAAAAAAAAAAAAAAAAAAAAAAAAAAAAAAAAAAAAAAAAAAAAAAAGCTCTAGAACACATGAAGCAACTTCACCCAAGAGGAGTAGACTGCAGGAAATAATCAAATTCAGGGGCGAAATCAACAAGTAGAAACAAAAAGAACTATTCAAATAATCAACCAAACCAGGAGCTGGTTCTTTGAGAAAATCAACAAGATAGGTAAACCCTTAGCCAGACTCACTAGAGGGCACAGGGACAGCATCCTAATTAACAAAATCAGAAATGAAAAGGGAGACATAACAACAGATCCTGAAGAAATCCAAAACACCATCTGATCCTTCTACAAAAGGCTATATTCAACAAAACTGGAAAATCTGGATGAAATGGACAAATTTCTAGACATATACCAAGTACCAAAGTTAAATCAGGATCAGATTAATGATATACTCTTATATCCCCTAAAGAAATAGAAGCAGTCATTAATAGTCTCACAACCAAAAAAATCCAAGGACCAGATGGGTTTAGTGCAGAGGTCTATCAGACTTCAAAGAAGACCTAATTCCAGTTCTTCTCNCTGGATGAAATGGACAAATTTCTAGACATATACCAAGTACCAAAGTTAAATCAGGATCAGATTAATGATATACTCTTATATCCCCTAAAGAAATAGAAGCAGTCATTAATAGTCTCACAACCAAAAAAATCCAAGGACCAGATGGGTTTAGTGCAGAGGTCTATCAGACTTCAAAGAAGACCTAATTCCAGTTCTTCTCAAACTATTCAACAAAATATAAAGTGAAGGTACTCTTTCCAATTCATTCTATGAAGCCACAAATACTCTGATACCTAAACCACATAAAGACACAACAAAGAGAGAATTTGAGACCAATTTCCCTTATGAATATCGATGCAAAAATAGTCAATAAAATTCTTACAAACCAAATCCAAGAACACATCAAAATGATCATCCATCATGACCAAGTAGGCTTCATCCCAGGAATGCAGGGATGGTTTAAAATACGGAAATCCATCAAAGTAATCCACTATATAAATAAACTCAAAGACAAAAACCACATGATTATCTCGTTAGATGCTGAGAAAGCATTTGACAAAATCCGACAGCCATTCATGATGAAAGTCTTGGAAAGATCAGGAATTCAAGGCCCATACCTAAACATAATAAAAGCAATCTACAGCAAACCAGTAGCCAATATCAAAGTAAATGGAGAGAAGCTGGAAGCAATCCCACTAAAGACTGGGACTAGACAAGGCTGCCCACTTTCTCCCTACCTATTCAATATAGTACTTGAAGTCCTAGCCAGAGCAATTCGACAACAAAAGGACGTCAACTGGATACAAATTGGAAAAGAAGAAGTCAAAATATCACTATTTGCAGATGATATGATAGTATATATAAGTGACCCTAAAAATTCCACCAGAGAACTCCTAAACCTGATAAACAGCTTCAGTAAAGTAGCTGGATATAAACTTAACTCAAACAAATCAATGGCCTTTCTCTTCACAAAGGATAAACAGGATGAGAAAGAAATTAGGAAAACAACACCCTTCACAATAGTCACAAAGAATATAAAAAGTCTTGGTGTGACTCTAACTAAGGAAGTGAAAGATGTGTATGATAAGAACTTCAAGTCTCTGAAGAAAGAAATCCAAGAAGATCTCAGAAGATGGAAGGGTCTCCCATGCTCATGGATTGACAGGATCAATATAGTAAAAATGGCTATCTTGCCTAAAGCAATCTACAGATTTAATGCAATCCCCATCAAAATTCCAAATCAATTCTTCACTGAGTTAGAAAAGGCAATTTGCAAATTCATCTAGAATAATAAAAAACCTAGGATAGCAAAAACTATTCTCAACAATAAAAAAACCTCTGGTGGAATCACCATGCTTGACTCAAGCTGTACTACAGAGCAATTGTAATAAAAACTGCATGGTACTGGTACAGCAACAGACAGATAGATCAATGGAATAGAATTGAAGACCCAGAAATGAACCCACACACCTATGGTCAACTGATCTTTGACAAGGGAGCTAAAAGCATCCAGTGGAAGAAAAGACAGCATTTTCAACAAATGGTGCTGGCGAAACTGGCAGTTATCATGTAGAAGAATGGGAATTGATCCATTCTTATCTCCTTATACTAAGGTCAAGTCTAAGTGATTCAAAGAACTACAGCCAGGGATCCATACCAAAATCAGCCACCAAATGCAGACATTATTGCATACACCAGTATAATTTTGCTGAAAGGGCCTTAATATGAGGCCCTCATGTGAGGCTATTCCAGTGCCTGGCAAACACAGAAGTGGACGCTCACAGTCAGCTACATAAAATCAGATAACTTATAGAGGAGAAAGTGGGGAAAAGCCTCTAAGATATGGGCACTGGGGAAAAATTCCTGAATAGAACAACAATGGCTTGTGCTTTAAGATCGAGAATTAACAAATGGGAACCTCATAAAATTGCAAAGCTCTGTAAGGCAAAAGATACTCTCAATGAAACAAAAAGGCCACCAACAGATTGGGTAGGGATCTTTACCAATCCTAAATCAGATAGGGGACTAATATCCAATATATATAAAGAACTCAAGAAGATGGACTCCAGAAAATCAAATAACCCCATTAAAAAATGGGGCACAGAGCTAAACAAAGAATTCTCAAGTGAGGAATACTGAAAGGCTGAGAAGCACCTGAAAAAATGTTCAACATCCTTAATCATCAGGGAAATGCAAATCAAAACAACCCTGAGATTCCACCTCATACCAGTCAAAATGGCTAAGATCAAAAATTCAAGTAACAGCAGATGCTGGCAAGGATGTGGAGAAAGAAGAACACTCCTCCATTGTTGGTGGGATTGCAAGCTTGTATAACCATTCTGGAAATCAGTCTGGTGGTTCCTCAGAAAATTGGACATAGTACTACTAGAAGATCCCACAATGCCTCTCCTGGGCATAATATCCAGAAGATGTTCCAACTGGTAATAAGGACACATGCTCCACTATGTTCATAGCAGCCTTATTAATAATAGCCAGAAGCTGGAAAGAACCCAGATGTTCCTCAACAGAGGAATGGATACAGAAAATGTAGTATATATACACAATGGAGTACTACTCAGCTATTAAAAACAATGACTTTATGAAATTCCTAGGCAAATGGATGGATTTGGAAGGTATCATCCTGAGTGAGGTAACCCAATCACAAAAGAACTCACATAACATGTACTCACTGATAAGTGGATATTAGCACAGAAGCTTAGAATACCCAAGATACAATTTGCGAAACACATGAAACTCAAGAAGAACAAAGCCCAAAATGTGGACACTTTGCCCCTTCTTAGAATTAGGAACAAAACACACATGGAAGGAGTTTCAGGGATCAAGTGTGGAGCTGAGACAAAAGGATGGACCAACCAGTGACTACTACAGCCAGGGATCCATCTGATAATCAGCCACCAAATGCAGACATTATTGCACACACCAGCAAGATTTTGCTGAAAGGGCCCTAATATAGCTGTCTCATGTGAGGCTATGCTAGTGCCTGGCAAACACAGAAATGGACGCTCACAGTCAGCTATTGGATGGAACATAGGGTTCCCAATGGAGGAACTGGAGAAAGTTCCCAAGGAGCTGAAGGGGTCTCCAACCCTATAGTTTGAACAACAATATGAACTAACCTGTACCCCCAGAGCTTGTGTCTCTAGCTGCATATGTAGCAGAAGATGGCCTAGTCGGCCATCGTTGGGAAGAGAGGGCCCTTGGTCTTGCAAATTTTATATGCCCCAGTACAGGGGAACGCCAGGGCCAAGAAGTGGGAGTGGGTCGGTAGGGGAGCAGGCTGGGGGGTAGGGGAGGGTATAGGGGACTTTTGGGATAGCATTTGAAATGTAAATGAAGAAAATATCTAATAAAAATGGAAAAAAGTCTATAAAAATTAAAAATAAATAAATAAATAAATAAATAAATAAATAAATAAATAAATAAGTAAGTAAATAGAAATGTAAGAGTGGACAGAACAGACATAGCAAAATTGAGTCCAGGGCAGCAAAATGGGTCAGCAAGTAAAAGCCATAAGCCCTGAATTCAATGCCTGGGATACACATTGGAAAGAAAAGCTGAATCCTGAAAAAGCACAGAAGCATTCTAAGAGATTATGGAGTGTTGTGGATAGCCCGAGGGCTAATCATATCTGATGCTAATTCTGGTCTTCTGTGAGTGGCTGCGAACAAGGAATGAGTCCGCACTCAGGTGATTTCCTATAAACCTGCTTCCCAAGTTAATTTGTAAAATAAAGGAGAGCTGATGATTGGGCAGATAAAAGGGAAGGTGGAGTGGAAGGAGAGGGAGAAGAAGGAGAAAAATGGAAGAGGGAGAGGACATAGAGGAGGAGGAAGAAGAAAAGCAGAGCAGAAACACATGGCCTGGAGGAACTGCAAGTTCTAAGGGGTCTCATAGATGTGGAAGATAGTAGTGTAGCAGTAGATCTGCCCAGTCCAGGCTCACAGCATGTATTCATATTAATTGTGTTGTGTTTTCATTGCCGGGATATATTTGGGTTGGAGATTTACTGCAACAATGGAGGACCCATGTTAAGGATGTGTACTGGCTAGTCTTATGTCACACATGACACAAGCTAGAGTTGTCTGAAAGGAGGGAACTCATGTGAGAAAATGCCTCCATAATATCCAGATGTAATGTATCTTAATTAGTGATTGGGCCTAGCCCATTGTATGTGATACCATCCCCGGGCTTTTGGTCCTGAGTTCTATCAGAAAGCAGGCTGAGGAAGCCACAAGAAACTATCCAGTAAGCAGTGTTCCCCGATGGCCCCTGCATCAATTGTTGCCTCCAGGTTCCTACCCTCTTTGAGTTTCTATCCTGACTTTCTTTGATGAGAAACTTTGATGTGGAAGTAGAAGACAAACCCTTTCCTCCATAAGCTGTGTTTGGTCATGATGTTTCATGACAGCAATAGTAACCCTTAGACAAGATAGTCCACAAATGCTTCAAGACCTACAGCCCTGTCATCACCTGCATAAACTCTTTGATCCGCTTCTCATTGAAACTCCTGACCAGGACCACAATCCCACGCTGCAACTGGTAACGAATGGCAATCAGTGCTGGTGTTTGCTTGTACTTATTTGCCATGGCACAAAGAACTGGATCATCTAAGAGAACTGGACTTTTCTGGTCCACCCTGGAAGGGAAAGTAAAAAAATGCTGAACTCCTGAAATTCAAATTTTGTGTTAGGAAGCTTACAAAACAGGTGTGCAGACAATAGATATACAACTGTTCTCCGCTGAGCTAGTAGAGCTAATATCATCTCAGATCTTCTCAGAAATTTAAATGCCACTCCCTCTAAGTTTGAGAGTTAGATCTAGAAACTGTTATAGAACTAAACATATTTCAACAATGATGCTTGAGATATGCTGTCGTCTTTGGTACTGACCAGTTTATGTCTCGTGAACTTCCCAGTGTGCAGTAGGAAACCAGAATGATGTCTTTTGACTTACAATAGTCCAGCATTTTGCTCTGGTTTAAATAAAGATGACATTCTACCTGATAAAAGACAGATTATATGAAGCTCTGTATTAATGTGAAATGGAAACACAAAAATAAGAGAACTTAAATTCTTAAAAAGTAAAATATGAAATTTGGAGTGAAAAATAAAAACATTAGCAGCAATCACTTTAACAAAATGAATTTAATATGTCTTTCTTGTAGAAAGTTTTTTTTTAAATATATACCCAAGAAGAAACAATTCTACAGGCCATTTCTTAGATGCTAAATAATCTTTTAGTAGTCTATATCATCTCAGATCTTCTCAGAAATTTAAACACCTATCCCTCTAAGTCAGTTGAGAGTTGGGTCTAGAAAATTGTTACTGAACTAAACGTATTTGTTTAGGCTTGGCAGATTCAAGAGCGGGAGCAAGGAAAGGATTCTTGCAAACATGTATAGTAAATCACAGCAGAGGCAATTTGGCCAAAGGCTCATAATGGCATGTGTGAAGACAAAGTCCCAATTTGATAGCATCCATATTCATGTAAGAAGTCCATAAGTCCATCATAATACAGAGAAGAAAAGAGAGTACACAAATCCATTTATTCATGTTGATCTTTAGTTTAACAATTTAGTCAGAACATTGGTATTCAAAGGCAAACTATTACTATTTATATTATCTTATATAGATAATGGTGCAACAGCTTAGCAGATTAAAGCACTTGCCGTCAAGTGATTTCAACTCCTGTGATCCACATGGTGAAAAGAGAAAACCAGCCAATTCCTACAATACAGTAGGAAGTCATACATGTGCTGGAGTGTGTGTGTGTGTGTGTGTGTGTGTGTGTGTGTGTGTGTGTATCTGTATTTGTCTGTCTGTCTGTGTGTGCATGTGTGTGTTTGAACAGTTGATTTGCTGTTAGAATGCAGAAAGGAATCGACTATGATATATATGGTCAGTGGTAAGATCAGCTCAAAGTGCTCTGCCCAAATTCCCCAATATGGCTTCATGCTAACCAGATAAGATATCTCACAAATTTCCATGAAATTGATAACTGCAAGTTAATTTCCCTGTAGCTATGACTTCGGTTAATACAACTGAAGTTGGATGCATCAGGACCAAGGGCACAGCCACCCAACATTCATGGTTAGACCATTGATCTTTACTTGGACTTTATCACTGTTTCCTGCTCGAGCTGTGTTTCCAGGGCCTTTTCTCCTGTGCACAGTTCCCTCCACAGCATCTTTTTTTCCTCCAATCTAATCTCATAGGTGGAGAAGAAAAGCACCTTGTTCTCAGAAGTCACACTATAACTGCTGCCCCTTTGACAGCATTTCCCTCTTCTACTTCTTATATCCAATTAGCCAGGTGGTAGCCCCAAGCGTTCCACTGTCTTTCTCAAGCAGAGTTGTAATGAAGGGACTTCTATGTCCTGTAAGAGAGACTCCATTCTTAGAATTTCTATCCCATGAAAATTAAATGAACAGGACTAGACAAAAAAATCAGTGGAACAGGAAGAACAAATTTAGGCATCAAAGGCCAAGAGGTGGAAAGGTCTCACCTGGTTGCACACGGGCTTGTACTTGAGTCCTGGCTTGTTCAGGATTGTCTCCAGCTGCCTGCGGTTAAAGTTGGACACCCCGATGGACTTGGCCAGCCCAGCATCTTTACACTTTTCCATGGCCTGTAGAGAAAGAGAGGGTGGAGATTAAATTGGGCAGTTGTTAAAGGGGATGCTTTCAAGCAACGCTGAGGGAGCATTCAGTCTGAGAAGATGCACCTAACCCTCAAGAGACTGGAGGAGAAAATAAAGGACAGAGGAAAAGAAAGCAAAAAAAAAAAAAAAAAAAAAAAAGAATTCCTGTGTCCTTAAGAAGGCCTGACACTATTATTGAGGCTATGGAGTGCTCACAAAAAGGGATCTATCATGACTGCCCTCCAAAAGACCCAACAAGCAGTTGAAAGAGTCAGATGCAGATATTTGCATCCAACCAATGGACAGAAGCTGCTGACCCCTGTGGTTGAATTAGGGAAAAGCTAGAAGAAGCTGAGGAGGAGTGTGACCCTGTAGGAGGACCAGCAGTTCAATTAATCTGGGCCCCTGAGATCTTTCAGACACTGGATCACCAACCAGGCAGCATATACCAGCTGATATGAGGCCCCCAACACATATACAGCGGAGGACTGCCGGGTCTGGGTTCAGTCAGAGAAGATGCACCTAACCCTCAAGAGACTAGTGGTCCCAGGGAGTTTAGATGTCTGGTTAGATGTGGGTTGGGGGTGATGGGGACATTCTTGTGGAGACAGGGGTCAGGGAGGAGGTATGAAGTGTAGAACAGTTGGAAGGTGGACCGGTAGGGGAATAAAATTTGGAGTGTAAAAAAAAAGAAAATTTATAATAATAATAATAATAATAATAATAATAATAATAATAATAATAAATTTTAAATATATATCAAATAAAAAAGAAATAGCTCACATTTCAACATGTGGTTGGAAAGAGACTCCTAAGATCAGTTCTTCTCCCCTAGTATTTCCAACAAGAAATCCCAACATAGCACCACTTTTGAAATTATGCAATTCTAGATCAAGCAAGGTACATTCCATTCTCACAAGTGGCTGTCAACCCTGACTCTCTCTCTCTCTCTCTCTCTCTCTCTCTCCCAGTTCCCCCCTCTGTGCTCTTTCCTCCAAGAACTCACCTCCCATGTGTCACAGAGATTCACTGCTTCAGTCAACAGTTTTCCATGTTCGTCTCGTGGAAATAGTTTATCTCCAGACTGGAACAGAATCATTCATTTTTGAGACATCTCTGAAGTCAGGTTACTTAGCCACACTGTCAAGTCCTTCAAAGTCTGGCCTAGGAAGCCTTACTGAGTAAGTAGGACATTATTTTAGATATTTTACATTGGGAGTGACAAGGGACCACTCTTGTTTGTTTGTTTGTTTGTTTGTTTGTTTGTTTGTTTGTTTGTTTTTCGAGACAGGGTTTCTCTGTATAGCCCTGGCTGTACTAGATCTCACTCTGTAGACCAGGCTGGCCTAGAACTCAGAAATCTGCCTGCCTCTGCCTCCCAAGTGCTGGGATTAAAGGCGTGCACCACTACGCCCAGCAAGGGACCACTCTTTAAAGATTGGCATGCTCTAATATTTTATACTTTCAATGCGATTAGAAATGCATTTCCCTCATGTCTTAATGGTGTCTTGTATGATTTTTCTGTTAATATTTCAGCCTCTATATTTCCCTATAGGAAAATGTCTCTATCTTTTTGGTAAATCAGGTAATTATATAGACCTTATATCTTGTAATAATGAATTATGTTCGTGACTTGAAAAAAACAGTTCCTTATCCCAGTACATACATATGATTGTGTAAAGGCATGCACAATTAAACTGGGACATCAGTCAGACTTTCTTTTCAGGATTAGTATGGGTATTAGAAAGCCAGAATAGCTCTCAAGTTTTATTAACCATGACTCTTGAATTGCCACAAGTTCATATTTTCTACCAATAATAAATGATATCCCCAAACTAAATAACCATGATGTAGAGCTACAAGATATAGAAAATATTTCTGAAGCTGAGGCTACTTCATGCCTGTAAATGTAGTCATCGTGGCTTGGACTTTGCAGTTATGTAACATAATTGCTTCCATTGCACAATCTAGCTTAAGATTTTGATAATTTTATAGCAAGCGTAACACAGTTATTATGGGTTAAGTGCCATCTACAAAACTTCCCATGATGCTATGAAAAGAAATAATAGTCACCAAATCTCCAAGGGCTGGTAATATAAAAACCAGATGTTCTAGTTTGCATTATGTTTCTGAGATAAACAGCATGACTGAAAACAACTGGAAAGGGAAAGGTTTTACTTAATGTCTTACACTTCTCCATAATGACCCATCATTGTGGAAAAGCAGGACCGACCGGGATTCAAAAAAAAAAAAAAAAAAAAAAAAAAACAACAACAACAAGATTGCAGCAAAAAAAAGATGTAGAAATGCTATTTACACATTTGCTCCCTTCCTCGGTCATCAGCTAACTTCCTTATACAGGCCAGGACCGCCCACAGAGGGATGGCACTTCGGGCCTGGGCTAACACAATCTGAGCAATTCCCCAACTGAAACTACCTCAGATGACTTTGGGCACTGTCAAACTGAGAGCTAAAATCAAAGAGGACAGCCACCCAGGGTGTGTACCACCAGCTCTCCTCTCAGAGCACAGTTATGAGATGATGTAATCTCAGTGTGAAACGTATGTATGGCAGTTTGATTAATCCCCACAACTGCATGAAAACACCTGCCAAAGACTAAGGCAGCCTGAGGGGATGGCCCAGAGGGTAAAGCATTAACATGAAATCCTAAAATGACCTGAGTTTAAACTCAAAAACGTATGTAAAACAACAAAGAGAAAAAAAGTAATCCCAGGTGAGCTGGTGCATGTTTGCAATCCCATCTCTGGAGAGAGGTGGATTCCTGGGTAATTTGGCTAGTCAGTCTAGCCCATTCAGATTTCTAAGTCAATGAAAGACCTTGTCTCAAATAAATTGTGGATGGCATCTGAATAGCATTGGTGGCTATGTTCAGTCTTTCATATGCATAAGCACACACATGCAATGTGCAACCACACACATCACACACATGTACACCTGCATATGCATGAACAGACATGGGTACACACACACACACACACACACACACACACACACACACACACACACACACACACAGGGACCAAAACCAGAACTATGCCTTGAATGTAGTTATTGGGTTTTTTTTCCAAGCTTCTAATGCAGACGACAGCTAAATAATTTTCTTTCACAAGCAGGAAGCATGGTTTCAAGGTTTCAAATATAACATTAGGAAATGGAACTTAGGGATTGCTGTTTAGGATTTTCATTAAAATGACAATCCATATATTCACTCAAGAATAAAAATCTTAAACTGCAATTGGTTGTAGCAGCATAACTAATGAGACAATTTTAAACATAGCAATCGCTCACCTGCAAAGCCATTGGGAAATGAATAATGTAAAGATCAACATAGTCCAGTTGTGCATTCTTCAGTGTCTTTTCCAAGCAAGATCGGACCAATTCTGGTCGATGGAAGGTGCTCCAAAGCTGCCAACATTAAAGAATGAGACTTTAACCTCAGAGTTCATCCACTTGGGTTGGGTTCCTTTATCTAACGTGGAGACATTTTTCTACACTTTGAAACACACTTCCTGCTTTCCTTCCTTTTCCTTGGTTTTTCACAAGTAAAATTTCCTGAGTGTGTAGTTCAATGCCCTACCACTGAGCTATATCACTGGAACATCATTATATGTTAGGCTCTTGTCAGTTATCTATTAAACATGAAATAGAGTATTTAAGAGAAAGAGTTGCTTTTTTTCTAATAATAATGCTCAGTTTTCAAAGTAACACACAAGCTTGGTCTATATACATAGACCATTCATATACACAGGGAAGACCTAGTATTCATTCAGTATGCATAACTGAAGGTTGTAGGAAAACCATTTTGGAGCCATGTTAGTGTATGTTGAACTTTTCTGACTACAGTTCAACTATCCCCTTTGTGATCAAACACTCCTGCAGACTACTTGACTGTTTAGAACCTCAGCACCGTGGGGAGGTTGGAACGTTACATGTCCAAATGTAAATTATCTTATCTAGTGTATCCCTCTGAAACAGCCTTTCTTTGTCATCTCTGTGTGAGAACTAACATCCTGTGACTAATAGATTAAAAAAAATCCTTTGAGAATATATTAATTTAGGGGACCACTAGCTTCCACCAATCCAAAAATCTAAGACTGTCATCAATAGCATCTTGAGCCTACAGAAAACACCCAATCTCACTGTACCTGTCTCTGTGGGGGGGTACACATCAATGTGTTTTAAATGTGTGTTGATTTATGACTTTCTTTGATCTGTGAAAGTATTAAAAACCTTCATGAAACTGCTCCTATGTTGGAACATAGAATTTGAGGTAACCTAAATCTAAGTTCCTAAGCCATGGATACTCCTAACAGCTCCAGAATAAACTGTCTCTTATTCCCTTTAAGATTTAAGCCTGACATAGCTGTCTCATGTGAGGCTCTGCCAGTGCCTGGCAAACACAGAAGTGGATGCTTACAGTCAGCTATTAGATGGAACACAGGGTTCCTAATAGAGGAGCTAGAGAAAGTACCCAAGGAGCTGAAGGGTTCTCCAACCCTTAAGGTGGAAGAACAATATGAGCTAACCAGTACCCCCAGAGCTCATGTCTCTAGCTATGTATGTTGCAGAAATGTGGCCATCATTTGGAAGAAAGGCCCCTTGGTTAGGCAAACCTTATATGCCCCAGTACAGGGGAACGCCAGGGCCAAGAAGTGGGAGTGGGTGGGTAGGGGAGCCGGGCAGGGGATGGGGGATAGTATAGGGGACTTTTGGGATAGCATTTGAAATGTAAATGAAGAAAATATCTAATAAAAATTGGAAAAAAATTTAAAAAAAAAACGATTCAAGCTATGCCTCCCGTAGCCTTTATCTAATAGCCTTTGATATATGAGCCTGCTGTATGAACTGTGTCCACACAGAACTTTGTTTACTCTCCTGGGGAGAATGCCTCCACTTGCCTAAGAATTGCCTCGGGCAAGATGTTTTCTCCTTTTTCCCACTCCTGAGCAATGAAGCTCTATGTACTAAAAGGCATTTGCAAACACCCACATTTGTCCTCAAGACCATCTGCCTTCTGACCAAGTCTGGTGATAGTGATGAGAAAGACTGGTTTTTGCTGTTTCTCTCCCTGAATTAACTTGAAAAAAGCTCCACGGAATGCCCAGGAAAGGCACCCAGGAGTGTTATTGCCTACAGTCACCTGCTAAGGTTGCTTCTCAACTTCTCCTTCAGTTCCTCAACAGTGGCCAGCATTGGGTCATGGTTGAGTTCCATCTGACTGTTCGTTTCATGATGGGTTCACTCTGCTTCCCCTGAGACCCAGGACAGTATATTTACCTGGAAGTCACACATTCTGACTCCACGGTGGTAACAAAGACAGAGTTTCCTATTTTTGATCCTAGCTTGAATACATGAATGTGTGTGAATAAACCTTGTAGCATTTAATCATGATGTATGAAACAGGTATTGATCCAAACACATATTGTCGCTCCAGTTCTATCACATTAAATATGCCTACAAGCATCCCACCGACAAAATACCTTTGAAGTATAGAATATATCTTCTCTCTTCACAGTGCCATCTTCAATCTTGCTTCTAATGGCCTGGCCTACTTCCTCTTCTATTTGGTACAAATAAGCGGAGTCAAAATGGCGGAATCCAGTATCTATAGCAATTTTAGTAGCCTTGATAAGTTTATCCTTAGGAACCTAAAGGAGCAACCAAAAATAGTATCTGTGTAATAAAAGATATTTCAGACATAGTTAATGGTTCTCCAATAAATTAACTTCTCCTGTCTTGGGGTTGCTATGTATGTGTAGGTACAAGCTCATTACAATTCCCCTGGGTCTTCTCCAACCAGTCCTAGAGGTGAGCATTCCTACAAGCATGCTCAGTCCAGGGCACGCACTGTGTTACTGACATTATCAGTCCTGAGCAGTATCTCCCGATGCAGTCATTTGATCAAAGGACTCACAAGCTGAATTGGGGCAGTATAGAAATATAGGACAACTTATGGGGGTGGGATACAGGAAGAAAAAAGGCTCTCACCCTGGAGTCAGCTGAAAAATCAAGAATGACATAACAGTTAGCAGCATGTGCTATGGTGGCATATTCATATTCAGCTCTATTGTGTTAAAATAGCAAGAAAATTGGATTAAGTTCAGACATGTATATGACATTGATAGGACATTGTTTCTTTTCCCACATATTTTCTAGGCATCTCAAACAAGACTGTAACTTTGTATATGGTAATATGTCCTGTTTTATGGATTCCTGTGAAAAATTCACCTTTATCAACTATGACCCTGCCATGTGCTTTTCAGAACTCACTCCATGAACTCATTTCTTATTAACCCTCTGAAGATAATATCTTTACTTAAACAGTATATATGGCTATTATGAAGATAGTAATGGGTGATTTTTTTCTTGAAAAGCCCATGCCTATATTTGTGTGGTTTTTTTATTGCTTTTAATAACACATGTTTAAATACATGTTTTAAAATGTGCTTTTAGGACTGGGCAAATGGTTCAGTTGGTAAAATGTTTGCTGTACAAGATGAGATCCTGGGGTGGACCCCCAGAATTCACACCAATAAAAACATTGGGTGTAGCTGTGCATGCTTGTAATCCAGGCACTGAAGAAGCAGAGGCAGACAGATCTATCAGGCAACTTAGCCTGTCTCATGAGTTCCAGGCCAGTGAAAGATTCTGCCCTATATAAACAATGTGTACAACATCAAGAGAACAACATTCAAGATTGATCTCTGGCCTCCTAATGCATATACCCACATGTGTGTGCATGTATGTATGCACATACACAAACACATACAGGCATTGTAAAGAAAAAAACAGGAAACTATTTTATATAAGAATTTCAGATGGTTTTCAATGAAATTACAAAGGTTATATAACATCTTATAGCCTGCCCCCATCTCTTTTTCCAGCAGTAATTATTTTCAATTCCATAAAGCTCCAATTACATCTATATCAACAAGTACAAGTGACCGTTGACATTTGATGTCAGTGTACTGCATTCTAACCCTAGACTCTTCCATGTAGAATAAGTTGTAAAAAGATAATAAAATAACCATAGCTGCTCATAAAAATCATCATGCATTGAAGTCAATTTGATAACAATGCTTAACGAAATGTCCCTTCACTCAGAAAGCTCAAACCTTTCAGTCACAGTCAGAGTCCTCTGTCTATTGATTCAGGATCAGAGAAAAGGGTTGGGAGAGCTAACAACGTTCTTCAGTGTTTTGCATTCACAGTTTGTTGCAAACCTATCTCATGCATGGCTAACATAAACAGGAACTCATTTTAAAAAGCATCTTGTTTTGCTGAGTGATGCACCAGGGTGCATGTCTATCACTGGTTTCATGATGAAGTACGGTTAGAAGTCATTTCCAATGTATCTTTTGTATTATTAGATCCTTGTTAGTGGAGCCTAAAAAAATGAGTTATGTGCAAACTTGACTACTATTGTTTTATTTATTGACTCGGAGCAGCTTAGCAATACAGGAATAGCTGGATACTGACAGATGCTATGTCCCATGGTAATTTGACCTACACATGCATTTGTACAATTCAGAAAATATGAAGCTGCACCTCATTAACTCCTTAGCCTGGTTTCCCTGCACCTATGTCAGATGACTCACAACTGTCCATAGCTCCAGTTCTATAGGATACCATGCCATCTGGCCTCTGGGTCATATGCCCATACCCACACCCAGGCATACATACATTCACACATTGAAATTAAAATAAATCTTTCAAAATATGGGCAATTATTATGCTATCTTAAAACTATATGAAGCTCAAAATGTATTCAATACAAAGAGAAGGGAACCGCGCTGTGAATTACTAGTAGGTTTACATGAACTGGCAAACGTCACAAGGAAATACCTATTTACATAAATAATATGGAGTTACAGACAGTTATAAGCCACCATGAGGGTACCAGGACTTGAACAGAGTTCCTCTGCAAGAGGAGCCAGTGCTCTTAACCATTGAACTCAAAACACTGAGTTCCAGTTTACACAGCGCAGCCCTGACCTTCTCTAAACTGTACTGACCCCTACAGATTTACTGAAACTAGAGCTGCTGTGATATCTTGGCTCCTTACCTCTCTTTCAAGCATGTATGCTAAGTAAAACTTCTTACCAGAAGAAGTCAAAGTATCCCTATGATCATGTCTTCTGCATGAGAAAATTGTGACTCAAGCTTAAAGTGCCACTAACTGAGTAAGTAACCAGAGGACTAGGTCAGAATGAAAACATTTTTCCCAGGAAAACCTCCTGTTGTATTTTGATTCAAATGTCATGAATAGGAACATGGAGCAAGGATTTAGAGTTGCTTTGTTAAAGTACAATTAACCCCCAAAATAGTGTTCTATTTTCTTTTTTAGGTAAATGCTTCTAAAGTAAAAGTACGAAAGAAATTCTACTTCAGTGCAAGTCTGAAATTTGTGCTGTGGACTCAGCCCCTGCTCTATATCCGATCATTTGTCATAAAGTCCAGTAAGTTCTACCACAAATTTGTTTTCTGGCTTGTGTCTACCTGAGAGGAGTAGTTATTTGAAGCACAGAAAAAAAAAAAATCCATGTCACTAATCCTTTTGTAATCAATTCAAAGCACAGCAGTAGCAATGATTGGTTTTCATTTACTGTAAAAATAGACTGAAACTAAAGGAGAAACAGAGCCCAGAATAAACAGTATTGTCCACATAAATCTCCAAAGAACAGTAACAAATCTAACTCCTCTATTACACATGAATAGCTCTAATCTGCAGACCTAAGGTCTAATCTGCAGCCTGAGTCAAACAGGAGCAAATATAAAAGCACATCCTTGATCTCTTCTCCTATAAACTCTTAATCCCAAGACACAATTGTTACCTTATCAGGCACAGTGGTTCCAAACCCCAGTGCAGGGATGAAGTGACCATCATTGAGTACCACACGCGGAGATACAGAATGCATAACTTGTTACGCGCGCAGCCAAGCAGGTCTTGAGACTTCTGTTTACACAGGATAAAAGCCAGGAAAATTGCTACAGCTCCTTAAATATCTCCTGGAAAGTTAAACAATGGTATGTGGGAGGAGCCAGCTTAAAGCAATAGTCCACAGAGACAAAAACTGGAGGCTGTCTGCATGTGTATGAGAGAGAAAACTCCAATAAATCAACCGAGCATGAAAATGAAACCAGGAATTTCTTGTAGAAGAAAATGTTCTTTTCACAATCCATATTTACTTATGTAAATTATTAAGGGGAAACTGATTGACAGTAATCAATCACAGGTCACTTAGAAAGTAGCTTCAGCTACTGGGCTCTGGTTTTCATTTGAAAAGAGTTTATCTTCTTCTTTACTTTCTAAACAGTAAAAGTCTCATTGCGACATTTCCACCTAGACACAATGTTTCTTGATCAAGCTTACCTCTACCACTGCCTCTTCTGTTCCCTCTCTGACCCCCTAAACAGTCTCCCTTCTCCTTTTATGTCTTTTTTCAAAAACAAAACACCATCTGTAGGGAACACACAAGCTGTTTGCCTTTCTGAGTTGGAGATTTTATGTTTAACAAGATGATTTTCACCTAGCTCCATCCATTTTGGTGCAAATGATATGATTTTGTCTGTCTTAAATAAAACTCTGTTGCAGGAAATATTTTTAAAATGAGCTGGCATGTTCCCACTCTTGGGCCTCTGCCTTGGCGGCCTGGCCGACCATGCACTGGCAGGCAATGGCCAGTCTGTTTTTATCTTGTAGAGACTAACTCAGAAATCCACAATCTCTCCACCCAGCTCTCGGCGTTCCCACTGGCAGTTGCTACCACGCCAACCCTGTGCTTCAAATCCCCCACTGCCTTTGTGGTGCATATCTGGCAATCCCATGCTTTGCCACCATACTTTTCTCTCTTGAACCCAGATGAGCCACCGAGTGAAGGAAAATGGAACACAAACTCAGTTCAGAAACAATGGTAACTCAATCTCTGGGCACAACAACTAAAACCTAATCTCGTAAGCTAGCCAGCCTGGTCTACAGAGTGAGTTCCAGGACAGCCAGGGCTACACAGAGAAACCCTGTCTCAAAAAACTTTAAAAAAAAAAAAAAAGCAAAATCCAGTTAAAGGCTGGAGATATGGCTCAGCAGACTGTTCTTCCAAAGGTTCTGAGTTAAAATCCCAGCAACCACATGGTGGCTCACAATCACCTGTAACGAGATCTGACGCCCTCTTCTGGTGCATCTGAAGACAGCTACAGTGTACTTATTTATAATAATAAATACATTTAAAAAAAAAAAAAACAAAAAAAACAATTCCTCTGGTGGCAAATCCTTGTGGATTTGCCATAATACCGGGAAACTTGAGCAACTGCATCTTACCTGTCTGCTGTCCCATTCCAGAGAGAGCCTCACTCTCTCCTGCCACCTGTTTTGTCCATTCAACCCGGAAGTCCTGTCTACTTGCCCAGTGATTGGCTCTTTTATTCATTAGGATACTGGTTCATAAGAAGCCACCTGAGCTTGTGACTCGTTCCTCATGCCAGGCAGCCTCTCCTGGGAGAGCAGAATTGACATAAAATACAAGCAGCACAGAGCCATCCACTGCAAAACACTATCTTAACTAGATACCACACATGGCTTTACCCATTTACCCATTGATTGGCACCTAGGCCAATTCCATATCTTGGACATGGTGAATAGCCCTTTTAAGAAGCATGGATGTATACTGTAACGGAAGTATAGTATAACAGTGCCCCAGGGAGTGGCACTATTAGAAGGTGTTGGAGAAGGCCCTGTTGGAGTAGGTGTGTCACTACAGGCATGAGCTTCTAGACCCTCATCCTAGCTGCCTAGAAGTCAGTATTCGGCTAGTAGCCTTCAGATGAAGATGCAGAACTCTCAGCAACTCCTGAACCATGCCTGCCTGGATGCTGCCATGTTCCCACCTTGGTGATAATGGACTGAACCTCTGAACCTGTAAGTCAAGGCCAATTAAATGTTGTCCTTTATAAGAGGTACCATAGTCATGGTGTCTGTTCACAGCTGTAAATCCCCGACTAAGACATATAGATGCTATTACTATACTGACTTTGATTCTTTTGCATCTATACAAAGAGCAGAATAGCTGGACCAAAAGGAAATTCTATTTTTTAGTTTTCTGAACCTAAGTTCATGCTCATTTCCATAATGGCTGAAGTAATTCACATTCTTACCAGCCATGTTGAAGGGCCCCACCATCTCCCTTCCTCAACAACATGTGTTGGTTCTTGTTTTTCTTGATGTCAGCCATCTGATTGGTAGGACAGAATCTCTAGCTTTGATTAGCATTTTCTTGATTGCTATGAACAGTGAATATTTGTATATTATTTTTTTAGACGTTTCTAGAGCTGTTTACTTTTCCATTCATGGTTGGATGAATGATCACTTTGATTATTGATTTTTCAGTTTTTTAAGTGTTCTAGACATTCATGCTTTGGAAGATGAATAGCTGGCAAAGATTCCCATATATTACATAGGCTTTTCCTTCACCTTATTAATAGTTTCCTTTTCCTTCTGTCATATTTTTCCCATATTTAATACTGAGATTTGGATAGAAGTTAGGAAGATTATCTCTTCTACTTTTAAGTAAGGATCTTATTAGTAACCAGCCTTCTCTTCAAGACTTCTTTCTCTGTCCCACTCAGAGAAGGGAAAACAATCTAAAATAGCAACACAGCATTTTTTACATTCTTAGTTTCATTTCATGTGCATTGGTGTTTTGCCTACGTGTTTATCTGGGTGAGGGTGTCAGATCACTTGAAACTGGAATTACAGACGGCTTTGAGTTGCCATGTGGATGCTGGGAATTGAACCCGGGTCCTCTGGAAGAGCAACGAATCTGCTTAACCACTGAGCCATCTCTCCAGCCCACAATACAGCATTTTTAAAAATATTTTTATTAGATATTTTCTTTATTTACATTTCAAATGTTATTCCCTTTCCTACTTTTCCCTCCAAAAAATACCCTATCCCCTCCCCCCTTCCCCTGCTCCCCAACCCTCTCAGTCCTGGCCTTCCCCTATACTGGGGTATAGAACCTCCATAGAACCAAGGCCATCCTCTGCTACATATACAGCTAGAGCCACAAGCTCCACCATGTGTTTCCTTTGATTGGTGGTATAGTTCCAAGGAGATCTGAGGGTACAGTAATACAGCTGAGTCTTCATTGTTGCTTCTGGGTAACGATACATAAACCTTGTGGAGCACTCTCAGATGTACTGGTACAGTGATCCATCCCCTTGGTGGTGTTGGCAGGCCTTCTTGCTACACTAACAGCTGCTTTGTTCCTAAAGTGAAGAAAAAGATACACAACTAAGTTGATTCATGCCTATAAGATGTAAAGTATCTTTTATTCACTTGATGTACTTGTCATCTGAGAGGCCTACTGCTAAGTAAGGTCACTCTTTCTAGCTCTTTCTGAACTCTGGCTGGCTGGTTCAACTCAGCTATTCTGGCCCAAACTCCTCTCCAAGATGACTGAATCAAACTGCCTTCTCTCAGCTCCTTACTGAATTGCTCTGTTTGACCTCAAAGAACTTTGGCAATCTGTTCTAATCTTCAGCTCCTTCTTCTCTGGCTTGTTCTGTTTTTACCTGCAACTATTTTTTGTAAAACTATTCCAGTAATAGTTCTCTCTCTCTCCCTCTCTCTCTCTCTCTCTGTGTGTGTGTGTGTGTGTGTGTGTGTGTGTGTGTGTGTGCTGTTCTCTTAAGTTGCCTCTTTCCTGTCTGTTTTTTTGAGAGTTGGGCATATCCTATCTCTGACTTATTTTCTTTTTATATATATTTTATTAGATATTTTCTTCATTTACATTTCAAATGCTATTTCCAAAGCCCCCTATCCCCTCCACCCACCCTGCTCCCCAACCCACCCACTCCTGCTTCTTGGCCCTGGCATTCCCCTGTACTGGGGCATATGATCTTCACAAGACCAAGGGCCATTCCTCCCATTGATGGCCGACTAGACCAAACTCTGCTACATATGAAAGTAGAGACATGAGCTCTGGGGGTACTGGTTAGTTCATATTGTTGTTCCACCTATTGGATTGCAGACCCCTTTATCTCCTTGGGTACTTTCTCTAGCTTGTTCATTAGGGGCCCTGTGTTCCATCCAATAGATGACTGTGAGCACTGGTATAGCCTCACAAGAAAAAGCTATATCATGGTACTGTCAGCAAAATCTTGCTGGCATATGCAATAGTGTCTGGGTTTGGTAGTTGTATATGGAATGGATCCCCAGATGGGGCAGTCTCTGGATGGTCCTTCCTTCCATCTCAGCTTTAAACTTTGTCTCTGTAACTACTTCCATGGGTATTTTGTTCCCCATTCTAAGAAGGAGCAAAGTATCCACGCTTTGGTCTTCCTTCTTCTTGAGTATCATGTGATTTGCAAATTGTGTCTTGGGTATTCTAAGTTTCTGGGCTAATATCCGCTTATCAGTGAGTGCATATCATGTGTGTTCTTTTGTGATTGGGTTATCTCACTCATGATGATATCCTCCAGATCCAACGATTTCCCTAAGAATTTTATGAATTCGTTGTTTTTAATTGCTGAGTAGTACTCCATTGTATAAATGTACCACATTTTCTGTATCTATTCCTCTGTTGAGGGACATCTGGGTTCTTTCCAGCTTCTGGCTATTATAAATAATAAAGCTTTCTCTGATCTGTCACTTGTCTGCCCCTCAATTAGATGTTAATTTCAAGCATAGCTATTTCCTTTTATAAACTAACCTTACTCTTATTATTAGTGATTAAAGATGTATACTAAGGGCAGGTCTGTATTCCAGGCACATCATACTGTAATCCAGGTTGTGTGAGAACTCCAAGCTGTATCATATCTTTGGATGTGATACCTTGCCAGAACAGCCAAGTTTCAGGATTAAAAATCCTCTAATGAGAAAAAATTCAAGTGTGGCCATCTTTCACTATATGGCATAGCCAGGCATACTTCCTTAATGAATGGACTATGCTTCACGACCACAGAGGTCCCTCCAAAGCAACTGAGGAACTAGATGATATACTACAACCTCTGAAATTAACACATACAACATAAGATTGTAAGCATGCTATGATGTAGCGCTTGCTCTGAGCAATAAGACATACAGCTGAGCTGTTGGTCCAGGAAAAATAAATAAATAAATAAAATAAAGAAGCACCTAATTAAGAGAGGAATTCCAAAGAGAGGAATTCCAAAGAGAAAAAGACAGGTGGATGCAAGGATTATCTACAGTAACAATGAAAGGTGATGACACAGTATTCTAAATAGAAATCCAAACCTTCATGATAAAAGGAGTGAGCCAAGTAGTGGGTATATAAAATAGGATGATAGCAGCCTTAAAAACATAATCTCATAGAGGCCTTTCCCACTTGATACATGAGACAAAAGCCTAAGTATTCACTAGGGTTTGGTGAATATAATTACTGTTTCTAGTCAGGTCTCAGTGGAATCACCACTGCTCAACCTATTGAAAATATAGCCAGCCCTTAGCTGATGAGCTACTGATAGGTGATAGCTGGTTTGGGGAGGAACAAGGAGTTTTCATTAATGTGTGACCCCTGGTACGTGAGTTATGCTGAGTGTATAGGCAGCACAAACTCTATTCAGAGGGTTCCAACATTTTTAAATAGAAAAAAAAAAAAAAAAAAAAAAAAAAAAAAAAAAAAAAGAATGCATGAAGTTGGGCTAGGCAAGCCTAGTGTGGCTCTAGGAGGAATTAGGGCAAGTGGAAGGAATAAATATCATCATAGTGTACAATATGCATTGTGACATTCCCAAAGAATTAATAAAAATATTGCGTTAAAAGAAATAAAACACAGCCAGGCATAATTGCTCACACCCTAAATTCAGGAAGCAGAGGCAGGCAGATCTCTGTGAATTTAAGGCCAGCCTGGTCTACATTGTAAGTTTTAGAACATCCAGGGCTTTGTAGAGAGGCCCTGTTTCAGAAAATGAAGGAAAGAAGTAAATAGCTCCTAATATCCCAATCCTTCCACAACTATTCATTCTTCCCACTCCTGCATGTTCTCCAATTAACTATCAAGAATATTAAAGATCTGAGATTTTAATCTGACTTGCAAACATGTCTTGTGCATGGTGGTAGAAACCCTGAACATTCTGGGTTAGTGTGGTAGATTGAATGAAAATGGTCCTATAGGCTCGTAGGGACTGGCACTATTGGGAGGTGTGGTCTTGTCAGAGTAGGGGTGGTCTTGTTGGAAGAAGTGTGTCACTTTGAGGTCTCACCTGCTGAAGCTAGGCCTAGAGTTCTAAATCAATTCCTGCTGCCTGCACATCCAGAGGTAGAACTCTCAAACTCCCAACTACCTCTGCAGTACCAAGTCTTCCTACACACCTCCATGCTCCCCACCATGACAACAATTGACTACTACACCTCTAAACTGTAAGCCAACACCAATTAAATGTTTTCCATTATAAGAGTTGCCATGGTTAAAGTAACAGTTTGTCATGAGTTGCCATGGTTAAAGTAACAGTTTGTTACAAGTGACAATATCTGTGGCCCAAGTCAGGTCCCTTTTGAGTTGGTTCCTGCATCTCTAGTCCCTAGAATATGAAGTGAAGCAATTTAATGACACTTGAGTAAAAAGAGCCTTTTGAGCATTGGGGACCCAGATTATTTGCAAGGCATGGTAAGCATAGCTGCCCCTTAACAAGAAGATTTGTTGCTTACTTTATTAGACACACTTCATATTTCCTTGAGGGGAGCTACTGTCTCTACGTGCCATGACTGTTCACTATAGAAACTTCTTGAACATCTGATATAGAATGAAGGCCAGTCGGTCTCTCTGCTTGTCAAATGTAAAGTGACCTAAGAAGTCCTAGCAGGTAGAGAGTCACACAGTCCTACCCCTATGTGTAGAACAGAAGCCAATTGTTAGTATTAGGAAAGGGTATTTCAGTTTCCTCTACACATATATATATATACCCCCCCGCCTTAGAAGTTGACCACAGTCCAGTAGAAGACAACACATCCAAGTTTATTTTGTCAGTACAAATGGATCTTGAGAGTTGTTTTGCTTGGTTTGGTTTGGTTTGTTATTTTTAGGTCACAAAGTTGTATGGGTAAGGAAAGAGGAATGGATATGAGAAGAACTAAGCGGATTGGTAAGTCTCAACACAACACATATAAAATTCTCAAAAAATCACCTGATTTTAAAAAAGGACCACAAACAGAAAAATAAGTAAATACAAAGAACAAAGTAAACACATAAAAAGAAAAACAAAAATAAATAAAACCTCAAGAAGTAAATATTTTAAAGAAAAATATGTAAGAGGCTAGGCAGAACTACTTTCCGATAGATACCTACTGATTTATCCCTGTGTCTTTTTTAAGTGTTATTTTTACTTTTTAATTACATGGATGTTTGGGGTGTGGGATGTGCTGGCTGATTTTGTGTGTCAACTTGACACAATCTGGAGTTACCACAGAAAAAGGAGCCTCCCTTGAGAAAATGCCTCCATGAGATCCAGCTGTAAGGCATTTTTTCCATTAGTGATGAAGGGTGGGAAGCCCATTGTGGGTGGTGCCATCCCAGGGCTTGTAGTCCTGGGTTCTATAAGAAAGCAGGCTGAGCAAGCCAAGAGAAGAAATCCAGTAGGCAGCATCCCTCCATGACCTCTGCATCAGCTCCTGTGTCCAAGTTCCTGCCCTGTGCGAGTTCCTGTCCTGACTTCCTTTGGTCATGAACAGCAATGTGAAAGTGTAAGCTGAATAAAATTTTTCATCCCCAACTTGCTTCTTGGTCATGATGTTGTGTGCAAGAATAGAAACCCTGACTAAGATAGAGGGGCAGGTAGGTTCACATGATTGTGTGTGCCCACAGAGGACAACAGATATACTCGGGTATCCTAGAGATGGAGTTACACTTATGTCGTGCCAACGTGGGTGCTGCAAACCAAACAGCAAGAGCAGTCCACACTCAAACTCTCAGCCCTCTCCAGCACAACCATCCCCTTCCCCGTTTCTCATTTAATTCTTCTGGTTTTATATTGTTCATAACCCACTTATTTCAGTAAACTTACTTACTCAAAACATTTATATATTTTCCTAGTTTATTACAAAAACAATGCCTGAAAATCAAAAAGAAAGGTTAAAAAAAAATAAAACTTCAACAAAGTTTAACCAGAAAAAAATAAAAGAATTTATGCCACTGCCAACTAATAAAAGTATCCAAACCTGCTTTGATAAATAAAAATTCAAATAACACATCATCTTTGAGAGTCCATCTTCCACAAAGATTATTTGAAGTACATGTTAATACTGCTTTGGTATAGACAAAGTTAGAATAAGCTTGAAATATTACTGTGTGTCCATTATTGTTGAATTCTCTTTTATTTCTTTTTATTTTGATATAGATTAATGAGAAAACATTTTCCTGGGCCTCTTAATGTATCATGAGCCATAATTAGTCTGGTCTCTGTGGCTGATGGGCAGGTTAGCCCTAAAGACATTTATTTACTTAGGCCACAGGTCATGAGGAGATGTTTTAAAGTGAGTCCACAGTGAAGCAACTTTGATTTTTAGATAGTCACATGTTTTCTGTGTTTACCTTGAACTCATTGAATAATAGGGGACGCCTTTAAACTTCTGTTCCCCCGTTTCCTCCTCGCAGGTGCTGGAAATAATGGCATAGGCTACTACTGTGCCTGCTTTTATGTAGCGCTGGGGGTCAGAGTGAGAGCTTTATGCATGCTGGGGAAGCATTGTACCAACTGAGCTACAGGCCCAGCATGACCAGTTTTGAAATGGGGTTGGTCCTGAGTCTGACTATATGTTATGAACCTCAGAAGAAATTGTTCTTCTGAGGTCTATAGTGAGGCATTTGTTCCACACCTATTCTGAAAACCAGGCATGTCTTCTGTCATGGCATTATATTGAAAAGTTATCATAGGTTGTTTGAGCTCACTGAGAAGCTGGCTCTGGAAGCAGAGTTGTCCATCCCCTCATTTAAGACCCAAAGTGTTTTGTCTCAACCTATCTTCTAAGGTCCCTTGTCTATTGTCATTACACCACCATCACCACCATTACCACCCTCTGGCAAACTCTTACAGGGAAAGAAAAAAGCAATGAAAGAACCCAAGAGTGAAAACATCATGCCTGTGAGGACAGCTAGAGGTTTCCATAATACAAAAGTGCCTATAGTAGGAAAGAGAAGCCAGCTCAGTCATCCGAGCTACCTCAGCTTCCCCTGTGACCTGCATAAAATAGACTTTGACATACCGTCCTGCTATGTGAACTCCAGTTCCCAATAGAATTTTGTTTACTCCCATGGGAAGAATGCCTAAACCTGCCAAGGAATGCCAAGGGCACCCTCCTATCCTCAACCGTGCTGCTTATTGTACTCAAGAACTTTGTGTAAACAGCCCCTATCCAGCCAACAGACCTTCTGTCTCCTGAGTTCATGTAGTCATGAGAAATACTCTGGATGGTTTTCATTGTTTCTCCCTCCAAGCTTTGAACTCTAAGCTATCCAGAAGAAAGTTTCAGAGAATGCTAGTGAAGATACACCTCTCTGTTGAGTGGCAGAGCCTGGAATCTCCTGGTTCTGTTGAGTCTTGAATTTGATGTTAATTCCTCACCACCAATCGCTGGTGGCTCTTAATATTCCCCAGGTGGTTTCTGCTGGATGTTGTAAGCACCCATTTTGATAATGCAATCTCTGTCTTTGACCATTTGTTCTGGCAGGAATCCTCACCCAAGGGAGTTGGCTACTCTCCTCTGCTCAGGACTCTCTATTAGGAACTCCAGTTGACTGCCTTGAATTCCCAGGTGGGTTTTTCGGGATGTTTGTAAGCTTCCAGCTTAATAACAGCACCTTCTTGCTGTTAATTTGCCCTGTTGCCTAGAAGCCTCACCTGAGGGGAGCCTTTGCATTCCTCAGGACCCTCTATTGAGAACTCAGGCTGGTTGCTTTAAAAGCATTCTCTCAGACGACTTCTGGGTAATTAGAGTGCACAAGTCAATCATGTTTGCCATCTGTGCTGGCTGGTTTTGTGTGTCAACTTAACCCAGGCTGGAGTTATCACAAAGAAAGGAGCTTCAGTTGGGGAAATGCCTCCATGAGATCCAGCTGTAAGGCATTTTCTCAATTAGTGATCAAGCGGGGAGGTCCCCTTGTGGGTGGTGCCATCTCTGGGCTGGTAGTCTTGGCTATAAGAGAGCAGGCTGAGCAAGCCAGGGGAAGCAAGCCAGTAAGGAACATCCCTCCATGGCCTCTGCAGCAGCTCCTGCTTCTTGCCCTGCTTGAGCTCCAGTCCTGACATTCTTTGGTGAGAACCGCAATGTGGAAGAATAAGCTGAATAAACCCTTTCCTCCCCAAGTGCTTCTTGGTCGTGATGTTTGTGCAGGAATAGAAACCCTGACTAAGACACCATCTATCACTATTTATTCTTTTACTTTGACTTGCTATATATGTAATAAACTCACCCATTCAAAACCAAGTGTTTAGTGACATTGACCACTCCATGGATTTACAGAGCATCTTCAAAGCTCGCCTGCATGTTACAAAGTGCAAACAACCTATAAAATGGTCTAGAAGAGTCACTTACAATAACATTTTAGAATATTGAAATTTTTGTTGAGGCTGTCAATTGCTTTCATGTTCTCTGGGGACAATTCAAAGTCAAACACCTAGAAAGAAAGAACAAGTCCTAAATAAATAAATAAATAAATAAATGTTGTAGAAATTTTTAATACCAATACAGGGTTTCTACCCTGCCTTTGATCATTCAGTTCCCTGATAAAAAGATGTACCACATTTATTATTTACAATAAGCCCTGATTAGCACTAGAGCTTGGCAGATATCTACCCTCTATGGTATTAAAATCTATTATCCTAACAATAATCCTGAGTTATTACTTGCTATGCTTCATCTGAGCTCTCTTAAGTTCAATTGGCCAGACCTCAGGGTCACATTTTCATGAACTCAACTAACCCATGGTGATTTCTCCTCCATTCTCCCCCTTGTGGATCTCCTCCAACCACCCACCTCAGGACTGGGGAATCCTAAATCCCACCTATGTCTCTTTTGCCCAGCTATTGGCCGTTGGCACCTTTATTCACCAATCAGAGATAAATTTGGGGCAAAGTCACAGGACTCACTTGGGTCTACTACAGACTCTCTTGTATCTGGGCAAGGCCTTAGGGACCAGCACTTACTACTACAATATTAAGCACAAGACCAAACCTCAACAAACAAATAAAGAAGTAAGCAAACAACCAAAGCTGCATTCTATTTGGAAATATAAAGGGATGCAACAAACGTGGCTTTAAGAGAAGTATTTCTGTCACCTTTGGCTTCTAGAATGTCTAGGTCTGAGAACATTTGGCTGAGTATTGCAACCCTCTCCTTTCCTTTCCTACCCTGTGGGAAGCGGGTGTGGCCGCATAGGCCAAGATGGCGTCCTGGCCTATGCCAAGCCCCGTGATCTCTGCTTGTTTAGTGGCAACAATCACGCGCTATCCGCGTGACACATAGTGTCATCCCTCGTGTGCTGTGTCTGTAGCCTATCCCGAAGTGTCTAGCCTGCATGCTTGGAGCATGAGTGCAGCGTGCTTGATGCTGATTGGACCCTACAGAGTGGAGAGAGATGAGATCAGCGCTTGAGTGAGGATATATTGGGACTTACCCGGCAATAAACCGGAAGAGGTTTCGTGAACCTTACCTTGGCATCCATGTTGTTATTCCCACTCTCTGGGATTGGGGTTGTGGCACTACCCTGATTCACTTCACAAAAGAACAACTCATCAATTGCGAATCTTCCTAAATAAGGCAGGAAAAAAAGAACTCCTGGATATATTTTCATATCTAGATTAAATATTGGATTTAGCTTCACCAAAATTTGCTGGACTTTTTTCCTTCACCACCCTGGAGTTTGATTTAGCTTTGAATAGAACCCACTCATAAGGCATAGTATAACTCCTCTCCAGGACTTGACTGAGCTGAAGAAAAATCATCCCCTGATAAATTGTTCAATCATATTTCCCAATTACCTCATAATTCTCAAACATTATCTATATCTGTTCTTTCTTATCAAAAGAACCTTCCTGATTATCACTGAGTTCATGAATCCTCTACTAATCATTTTCTTCCATTTGAACAAGACAGTCTTGCTGTCAACCTACACCAAGCTTCAATGAGAGAGCCTCTTTCAAGACAATAAAGCAGAGAATAAAGAGAATCGCCACGACAGAACACACACAGCACCACATGCACCACATACATTCACATCAAAAACAAACAAAAACCCTACAGGGTCCCATCCGTCTGTCTACCTACATACTATGCATAATAGGTGATTTTGTTAATTTGGTAGACAGTCTCATGTAGCCCAAACTGGCATTAAGGAGTGTGTGTGTGTGTGTGTGTGTGTGTGTGTGTGTGTGTGTGTGTGTGTGAAAATTAAATATATAGCTATTTATTAATTTGTCTATTAAAAGTATCAGTGATGGTTAATGATAATTGTTCACTTGACAAAATCTGGAAAGGTCTATGAGACTGATATTGGGGCATGCCACTGTAGGATTATATTAATTGATATGAGAAGACTAATCTTAATTGTGGTTAGGATCATTCCCTGGGCAGGGCATCTTGGACTGCATAAAGCAGCAGCAGAAAAGCTGAGCATGTATTCAACGTTGTCTTCTTTTTAACTGTAAATATAACATGACCAGTTCCCTCAGGCTCCTGCCTGCCACTAAGATTCCCCTACCATGGTAGACTGTACCCTTGAACAGTGACTAAGAGTAACCCCTTTCTTCCTGCTTTTGTCAGTGCATTTTATCAGAGCAACAGAAAATGAAATCAAGACACTGTCCATCCATCTATTTACCAGGAATCTATCTTAAAATGTGTTCGGTAAGTAATAAAGCTGCCATAAATCATCTATTAACATGTTGTTGAATTTTAAAATAAAATTATTTCTTCTGATTGATTTAACAATAAAAAGTATACTCGTGTATCAAATTCATTCATAAGAATAAATTTAACCAGCAGCCACAATATTTTTAATAAAATGTTCCAAATGCTTATTGTGATGGTTTGTATATGCTCAGCCCAGGGAGTGGCACTATTAAAGGGTATGGCCTTGTTGGAGTAGGTGTGTCACTGTGGGTATGGGTTTTAAAACCCTCATGCTAGCTGCCTAGAAGTCAATATTCTGCTAGTAGCCTTCAGATGAAGATATGGAACTCTCAGCTCTGCACCATGCTTGCCTGGATGCTGACAAGCTCCTGCCTTGATGATAACAGACTGAACCTCTAAACCTGTAAGCCAGCCCCAATTAAATGTTATCCTTTATAAGACTTGTATTGGTCATAGTATCTGTTCACAGCAGTAAAACCCTAAGACACTTACGTTTTATAAATATTTTACTCATGATGAAATTTCTAGCTGTCATTTTAAAACAGTTTAAATACTTGAATCTACAGTGAATATTTCTCATTGATGCCAGCTGCAGGTAATGATGTTTGCTGACACCTTTCTGCACCCCTGAAATCCTCATGGTAAAAGGGAAGGAACAATCATCTGACCACCCACTGTGTGCTGATGAGTGAGCTTTCAAACACACACATATACAGAAACTAAATTAAATGGTATTTTTTAATTTTACAAGATTAAAAACAAAATAAATTAAAAGCCATTTATTGGTATGAGAGTTATAACTTGTGCACAAATGAGAAAGAATTTAAGCAATAACTTAAATCATTGATTTCTTTATGTGGTCAGACTTTAGATTTATCTAGACTTTCCTCCCAAGAGGAATACCAATGATAACAGTGGAAGTGGCCACATGTAACATTCCATACTACAGAAAGCACAATGACATATAACTATATAATTGCAAGTTAATGAAAGACTCATGCAGAGCCATGCCCAGTACTGTGGAGTTAAAAACATAAAACAAAACAAAGAAATAAAAATGCATTGGAATATTCCAGTGGTTTAACCAACCAGCAATCCTACTTGGATTTACTCTTAATCCAACTTGTTATCCTTAATACAAACAGGGATTTGTAATGCAACAAATGTGATGAAAGGAAATGGAGGTATCTCAGATTAGCTCTCCACCTTCTGAAAAACTCCCAGAACCAAATGAGGTAATGGAGTTGAAATGTACCATGTTAAAGAACTTGTAAAAGGCAAAGCCTATTGTAGAGGCAACAAAACCCAGCCTTTAAATCCAGTACTTTCTCTATTGCCTTTTCAACCTGATGTCTGTGGCACATAAAAGCCATGCACCCGACTGAATGAATGGCAGGTACTCCCATTTGAAGGGAAATACCTCCATGTCTTATTCTGGAGACATGATCTTGGGCTTTTACCTGGAGGTTCTCTTTGATTCTCTTCTCATTAAAGCTCTTGGCCAGAACCACCACACTCCTCTGCAGCTGGTAGAGCAGGGCAACCTGGCCCGGAGTTCTATTGTGTTTCTTGGCCATGGTCATTAAGACAGGATGTTCCAGGAGGTATGGGTTATCACTGCTAATCCTGGAGAAAGAAAAGAAAAACACACACACATACACACTCACAGAAAGATGAAAAGTCTGAAATAGGTTGCTCCTCCCCCTTACACATATTCCCAGACTGCTGACTGCTATAAATACAATCCACTATAGTTAGAGCAGAACCTTGAGAATATTCATAGGGATACCTTGTAAATATTCATAGGGATCTGCTTCTTATTGTAGCAACCTTAAACAACTAAGTTACCCATCGAGAGATGAGAAGAGAAACACTGTGTAGGACATGTGTCTATGCAACGCAATATTTCAGAAATATATACAATCCCTGTTATCTTCAGGGGATCTGGAATAACATTGATCCTTAGGTGCACTAACCGTCCCTATATGAAGTGCCTCCTTTTCCAACTTCTACAAGTGCACCTCACACTTGGTGGTGTAACAAAGCTAGCATGAATTTTCTTTTCCTTCTTGGCAATTGCAGGGATGGAAGATTCATTCTTAGCCTGGATTTTTGTAACTTCCATGCATATATTTTTCTCTTTCGTTGAGTTGAGAACTTTCCCATTCTCACGTGAAGCAAGTGCTTCTCTTTGCCCTCTCCAGACTGCAAACACCACTATCCCTGTGCTTTTGAGCCTTTAGAAGTAAATTAATGGTCAACTGAGTGCAAGCCCTACCATGCTAGGACGATTGTCCCAATAAAGCAGACAAGAAACAAATGATTAGCAAGCATGGGGTATCTCTGGCATGGACACTCAGAATAATAGGCAACTTAAAGTTAAAAAGTGCTTATCTCTATAATTTTTCCTTTGATAACTTCAAGCCACCACTAATTAATAACTGAAAATATGGGAAACAAAATTAACAGGCAGCAAGTCATGAAAATTGCTATAAAATTTAATGCATTACCAGTAGCTGTGATCACCCTGGCCACAGAAGCACAGATATGTGAATTCCAGATAAGGATGGTGGCACATGGCTGCAATTCCAGCACTTAGGAGATTAAGACAAAAGTTTCCACCCTTGAGCTTGAAGCCAGCCTGCTCAACATTGCATGAGCCTATTTCAAACCAGGCCCCTCAGGCAAAAGCACAGGATTTCTGTAGAATAGGCAAAACTTCTCTGGAGTAAAAGAAATAGTAAAGAAACTAATTGTCTAATAGTGATTAAAAAAACTGCCCCAAAAGAAATAAGAACTTCAAAAGACATATACAAGTTTTCTATTACTACTACTACTACTACTACTACTACTACTACTACTACTATTAATTTACTTTGCTTTTGTTTCATTTTGTTTGACTTTAGAAAATAAAGTTTCCACATTAATCATTACACTCTATTAAAATCAGAGAATAAAAGACCATGTCTTCGATGGCCATCAAAACACCTTCTTTCTTATCAGGGTTGTGGTTTCTGTAGCTGTGGTAAAGCACCCCGACCAGAAGCCTCTTGGGAAGGAGATTGCTTGCTGCTTATCTTATGCTTCCACACCACAGTCAAGCATCAATGGAAGGCACCGCAGGAATTGAACCGAGGCTGTGGGGGAATGATGCCTAATGGCTTGCTCAGTTTGCTTTCTTAAACAACTCAGAACCACAATGCTGGCCCAAGCCACAGCAGTCTGGGCCCTTCCACATTGATTAAATACCACACAGTCTTGCTAATAGGCCAGTTTTATGGAGACTTCATTTTTATTAATTGTGATTCCTTATCCTTCTTACCATATAAGTCTAGGCTTGTGTCAAGTTGATAGAAAGTCCATCAGTGAACGCATATACAAATCCTCTATCTCTTTATCTACAAATAAGTTTCAGAATTCACTGATAAGCAAGCAGTACTGTTTTCCTAAGCCTATGGATTTTTAATTTATTAACTATTATTAATTATTAATAAGTTGATGTTTAATGTATTAATGTACATATAAATTCTCATGACTTCAGCTGCATTTATCCTTTGAAAAGTTTTAATAACATGTTGCCTACCTGGCATGTCAATATCACCACTTCAAAAGATGATCATATTTTCTCCTGGGAATTCTCTCTCTTTGGCTTCCATAAAACATTATCTCTGATATTATGAGAGAAAAATCATTCTAAGCCCCTCCTAAATTAAAAACTAGATGTTGTAGAAACAAAAACAAAAGTTTCTGGAAATGATATGAATGTGGGTTTCACGTTCTATCCACTTGTCAAAATGGCATGGCTATGATAGATGCAGTCTGACCTCTGTAAATTGTCTTTAAATCCCTTTTAAAGTTATTCATGCAGGAAACAGGTAGACACAGATAAAGCTAGAGTAAAAGAACACTAATGAGCCTGGAGCCCACTCAAGGCACACAAGAACTGGCTTGCACTCTTGAGTTGAACTTTGACATGGGGTTGAAAGTTTAAATGCTTTATCAACATAAAATTATTGACATGAGGAAGTAAAGTCCAAGAGTCCCATTACCAGTTTGGGTCTCTGTGGGATCTCAGGGCACTGTATGCAACTAGAACAATGTCTTTGGACTTGCAAACTCCAGGAGTTTGCTCTGGTTGAGATACGGGTGACATTCTACCTGTAAATTTCCAAAGGAAATGTTATTAGAATATATGTGTCAACAATGTCATGCAGGTTTTAGAACTGCCTTAAGGGCTGATCAACTTCTATATCGGCTTAAGTACAATATGTTTCAAATTGGCCATTTTTTCCCTGAAATACTTTTTAATTCTTGTCCTTTTGTAAACGTTTTAAGACTAAAATCTCCTGTTTCTGACTTGCAGTCTCTGTCACTTTCTAGAGAAGCCTAATGCCCTATAAGAGCAATGGCTGAGGGTAGCCCTAGGAGAGACAACTGCAAGCTGAACCTGAAATTGTTTTCCCTCTAGGCAGAATAGAAGACTTGTAGAAGGAGCAGAGGGCTCAGGGGAACAAATGGGGTGAGTGTGTAGACTACACTGGATGAGAAAAATCTCCTGTCCTTAAATGGCCATGGACTCAAAGGACTTCAATCTTCTGTTATCAAGTCTTTGATCTGATCCTTAGCATATAAGAAATTTAAAAGCAACATATAAACTACCACAGTGATCAGTGACTAACTTCCCCAATTATGGGAAATTTTAAACAAGCTAAAATGCTTAAATTTCTTTCATAATTAAATCAAAAAAGAAAGAGAATGAGAGTGGAAACTAAGACCAGGGGTTAGGGTGAGGGCAGAAGAGAGAGTAAAAAAGGGGAAGAAGACGTGAATATAAGAGAGAGAACCTGCAGGTGTAAAGAAATATTTAACAGCCATACCATGCAGCTGCAATGGATAGACCTTCCTTCTTCCCTACTTTTAACTAATTGGTTGTTTAAAAAAAAGAAAAAAAAAAACATGTCACAGCTCGTCATAGTGGCAAACACTTAGCTACTTGGGACACTAAGGCAGGAAGGTTACATCTTCAAAGTCAACTGGAGCATTCAGAGAAATCCTACCTCAAAATAATTTGTTAAAGGACCCAGGAATATAACTCAAGGTTAGAGTATTTGCCTACTGTGTGTGAGGTCTCTATTTCAAGCCCACGTACCAAGGAAATAAAAAGACATGATCATGTTTTAACCCACAAGATATTTAGTGATACCAAGCTTTGCTAAGTGTGGGTGTTCTAATACTATTCTAGCAACATTACCTTAAAAAAAAAAAAAGTGTGTTTTTGTAGCAGAAAATGGCCTAGTCGGCCATCATTGGGTGGAGAGGCCCCTTGGTATTGTAATCCCCAATACAGGGGAACGCCAGGACCAAGAAGTGGGAATGGGTGGGCGGGGGAACAGGGTGGGGGGGGAACTTTCGGGATAACATTTGAAATGTAAATTTAAAAAATATCTAATAAAAACTAATTGATTCAAAAAATAAATAAAAATAAAAATAAAAAAAATATGGGCTAAAATGACGTTATGCCTGCTTATGTGTGGTGATGGACATATGTGAAAGGTGTCACCGTGCAATGCTTGGTACCTTTTGTATCAAGTTTAAATTTTGCATAAGTTAAAGGGTTTTGAAAGTTATTAAAAATATTTTCAATCTAAGTCTAGGAAAGAAACTACCACAAATAGACTTCCACCAGAACAATACAGCTGCAGTACAATTTTTGCTGGGTTTCACTTCAACCAGTTTTTTTTTTTTTTCAACTTTTATTAGATATTTTCTTCATTTACATTTCAAGTGTTATCCAGAAAGTTCCCTATATCCTCCCCCCTCCCGGCCCTGCTACCCTACCCACCCGCTCCCACCCCCTGGCCCCGGTGTTCCCCTGTATTGGGGCAAATAAAGTCTGCATAACCAAGGGGCCTCTCTTCCCACTGATGGCC